>PVKU01000784.1:135423-396789 GCA_004027475.1 Anoura caudifer | reverse complement strand
AAGTAGAGGGAAAAGGGAGGAGGGAGGAGGAGGGGGAGGAGGGGGGAGGAGGGAGGAGGAGGGAGGAGGCAGAAGGGAGGAGGAGGGAAGCAGTGGCGGGAGGAGGAGCGCGAGCCGCAGACGCGCGCGGCGGAGGCGGCGGCCGGGCGGCCCGGTGCGCGGCCGCGCTCTGGTTGGCTGGGCCCCGGTCCTCCGCCGCCCGCCCCCGCCCCCTCCTCCTCCCCGCCCTCCCCGCGCCGCTGGCGTCGAGAAAGTACAGTAAAAAGTCCAAGTGCAGCCGCCGGCGCAAGATGGGATCCGGCCCCTCCAGCTACCGGCCCAAGGCCATCTACCTGGACATCGACGGACGGATTCAGAAGGTAGCCCTCCCACCCACCCCCGCGCGGCCGCGGGGCCCCTCCCGACGCCCCCTCCCTGCCCTGCCAGCCTGCAGCGTCGGCTCCTCCCCGGGTGCCAGCGCCGGGGGTCGCGGCGCCAGCGGCGGGCGGGCGAGGGACGGTCGTCCGCGGTCCGGACTGTGGTCTCGGACAACTTCGGCAGGGGGCGGCAGGGCTCCGCGGGGCGGGTCTCCCCAAGAACTGGACCGCGGTGGGAGGGGGCGATTCGCAGGGCGATAGTTTTAAGATTTCATGGGCAGAGCTTTCTTTGTAACAAATCTGAGTAGGCTGAGTTTGTACATTCGGAGGCTGGTAGGTTAACCCACTCTATTTCCGGCGGAACGATCCCAGGGCAGATGCCGTGGAGCTGGTGGTCAGACCTGCGGACGGGTCCCCTCGCATGGAGGGCACCGGAGCAAGCCGCCCCCTGCGCGATGGTGCGGCTTCCCGGCCGGGCTGTGGGGAGCAGGTGCCGGGTGGCACAGCGGGGGCAGCTCCCAGTTGCTTTGCTGTGTCCCTGTCCCCATTTCCCTCAGGTGGTCAGCTCTGACAGCACAGAGGCCGACTGGGGCTGCGCTTCCTCCTGGGCCCGCAGTGAGGCTGGGTGGCCCGCTGGACGGGCTCTGCTGTCCATCTGCCCTCCTCTGGAGACATGAAGCCCTCCAAACGTCGCGTCCTTAACCAACTTGAGTCCCACAGGACAGGCATCCAGAGCAGACCCTTTGTTGGTGGCCCCACCTCTTCCAAGCCCCTGGCATGGGTCCAGAGAGTCCTGACCCCTGCTTCTGATTGGCTGAGAGGGACAATAAGTGAGCTGGTTTGGAGGGGGGCTTTCTGAGCCCTCTCTCCATTCCCCCCATGGAAAAGCCATAGTGAGGCCCCCCTTCCAGACGTCAGCTGCACATTGTGTCACCTTGCTCTTCCCCAGGAGCACCCCCGTCGGGAACCCGGGGCAGGATGGTTGCCCAGCCAGGCACAGAGCAGGCGCAGGGGCTCTCTGGTTCTCGGGCGCGCCTCCACCAGCAGTCGACTTGCCCACAAGCCACTTCGCTCTCACCTCATCCCCAGTTTTGATCCTGGTGAAGTGAGAAGCACAGCCTCCCCTCCCCCTGCTGTCGTCCACTTTAACAGAACCAGACAGCGGGAGGCAGGAGGCTTCTGCACAGGCAGGTGGGTGGCAGGAGGCACAGGACCCCGCCCAAGTCTCCTGCCTTCCAGGACCGGGCACCTGGGGCTGCACAGGAATTTATAACGCCCTCCCCACAAGAAGAAATGGCCCTTTGCTGAATACCCCCCCACTCCAATATGCACATGGATTCACATACAACATGCATGTAAAATACACAAACACATGGGAAAACACACATGCAAACAGGCACACATACACTGGCACATTCTGTTCTGCCCCACCAGAGAAGAAGTGTCAAAGATCAGCCATTTTCAGCTTTTCAAAGCAGTGCCTTGAGATGTGGTTGCCAGGTCGGGAGTGACAGCTCCTTCCCGGAGGACAGCCCGAGAGGCTGAGCTGAAGTGGGTGTAGGGGGACAGGGTCAGAGCGGGGGTGGTGAGCGCGGAGTCCTCTGCTGCCACTGTGGGCAGGGTGGTTTTCCCCGGGGGACACACCCGAGGTTGGGGTGACCTCCAGGAAAGCAGCCTGTGGGTGGCTCTGGGACACCTGGGGCACCTGCGTTGGGGAGGGAGGCCATGGCCTTGGGAGGGGCCAGGTCTGGGGTCGTGCTGGTGCCGGCACTTCTATGATCTTGAGCGAGTCCGTGGGCTGCCCTGAGCTGGGCGGCTAGTCTGCGAAGCGGTGTAACATCTCTATCAAACAGAGCTGGGGACGCCGCCAGAGCACGGTGGCACTGTGCGTGTGCGCTCTGGCCCATAAACGTCCGTTAGCTGACACAAGTGAGGAGGAAGTGGGCCATGGTCTCCAAACCTCTGCCCTCCTTGCGGTGTCTGTTACTCATCCTTGACCTTGCTTGGTGGCCTCTCCCTTTGTTGTTGTCACTATTGGAAGCTCAGGCCTGGACTTGTAGCCTGGCCAAGAGCCAGATCATTTGGGGTTTCCAAGCATGTGCCGGACCCTGGTCACCTGAATCCCCTGGGACTGCACACTGGCAGCTCTGTCCACACTTCAGATGTCTCTCTCAGCTGAGGGCTCTTTCCACTCAGGGCTGAGTTTTCTTAAAACCCCAAATGCCAGATTAATTCTGAGGTTCCCCTGCAGGCCGCCAGGTTCTATCGCCCTTGTCTCCACCCCGTCCTGTCTGTGAAAGGCCACGGACACAGATCCCACGTTGCCTCCAAGGAGAGGGTGTGGAGGGAGGAGAGAAGGCATGTGTGTGACATGGTGGCATGTAGATTCTGTTGTCCTGTCGATCATCTGTCCTGTGGCTGCTGCATTCTTTCTACTCTCTGTCCCCCAAGTCACCCCACTGCTGTCGTTCCACACTTTCTCCAAAGGGTGGCTCCCATGGGTGTTATCTGCTCCAGCAAAGCTCCGGGTGGACAGCTACAGTGTCTGAACAGAGGCCAGTGCTGTGTCCTTACTTCCGCATCGTGACCCTGGGTTAGTCCCCTGCCCTCCGTGCCACCGTTTCTCGGCTGTCACATCCATATACCGCTGAAGCGCTGCTGGTTGGAAGAATAGAACTGGGCCAGGCCAACCACTTAGTCAAGTCTCCAGACACGTTTACTGAGCAGCTACTATGTGCCAAGTGCTGGCATCCAGTGTGAACATGCCATTCACGACTGTCAGTCAGTCCCACTGAGTGACGGCCCCCTCTGGCATGACAGGACAATGCCCTTGACACACGAAGCCCAAGGGCCTCTTGCCTGGTGGCCTGTCCAGGCCTGGGTTTGCCGACCTTCCGAATGAGGCAGAGGGAGGCCTTGGTGACATCCCCAGGCCTGGCCAGGGGCTGGGGCATGGTGGGAAGCCTGGTCCCCGTGGTGAGAGACCTGGAGCTCCTGAGGCCTGCTGAAAGGCACAGCCTCTGTCGGTGCACTGCCCTGGTCTAGCAGTTCGCCCCCTTGGGGACAGTCCCCTCATGCCAGCTCTCTGCTGGGACCACCTTCCAGCTGCTATGTCCTTGTCCCTGCCTCAATCTGCAGCTGGCACTCAGGTCTTAATTAGCAAACAGCCACTCACTAAGTCGTTTCTACTCTAAACCAAGGAAACAAGTGAGAAAAACTGAAAGGGAAGAGCAGTGTCCGAAAGCTGTTAGAATGTCAGCAGAGGACGGTCCCTAGCTCCTAACAAACCCCCCCGCCCCCTCCCCCCGCAGGACTGCTCTCCCTTCTTGGTGAGAACCAGGCACCTGGTGTGCTCAGCCCGTGGGACTTTCTCGCGATGCTTGTCTCTCACCCAGCCTGGCCCTATTGCAACTTGGGACCCTAGATCATGCCCCCTGGATGCCTCCGAGGCCAGCACACAGCCCCCTCCCCCTCTGTGGTGCTGCCTGGCCCACTGTCCCCTCCCTGGAGGTCTGGTCTCTCTTCTGTGGCTGAGGCGGCTGAGGCCCACCTGCCTGCACTTGGAGCCCAGACTCCGCCCGCCTGCTGGCTGTCTGGCTGGAGGCAATCCCACTCCCTGCTGCCCCTCTCTCCCTGTGTCCCCTGCCCTGCCCCGCCCTGCCTGCCCAAGGGACCTCAGCCTCCTCTGCCTTTGTTTCTTGCCTTTGCCACACACAGCTGGCATTTCCTGCTGGCTGCACGTCTTCAGGGTGGTCCTATCTTGTGTTGGTCAGAGGGTCAAGTGACCCAGGTGTTCTCCGGCGTGGTCAGCGCAGTGGGACTTTGAGTCCCCTCCACAGGCACCTTTCCCCTGCCAGAATGTGTCTGTCCTGCCGCCTGGCGAGGCCCGGTGGAAACTTCCTTCCACGTTAACGCCGCTCCCCTGCTCGGCCCGCCGCTCAGAGCATCCTTCTCCTGCGGACCGGCAGGACCCTTGTGCAGGGCAGGCGGACCCGGCAGTTCTCTGGGCTTCCAAGCACCTGCCTGCTGCCCTCGTTCCTGCCAGGTGGACCCCCTTGGCCATCGTCAGTAGTTCCAGCAAAGTCCACTTATCTTCCTTTAAGTGTTTATAACTTAAGATCTTTAAGGAGATGTTAAAATGGTAACAAGCTAATTGTAACCCAGGCAGGTTGGAGAAAGGGGTACTCCCAATCCCTTTTGGGTTTCCAGTGTGAAACGCTGGTG
Organism: Anoura caudifer; assembly: GCA_004027475.1. Classification (NCBI taxonomy): domain Eukaryota; kingdom Metazoa; phylum Chordata; class Mammalia; order Chiroptera; family Phyllostomidae; genus Anoura; species Anoura caudifer. Next base: position 392,209 of record PVKU01000784.1, on the reverse strand, counting down.
CAGCTGGAGGTAAGCGGGCAAAGGAGCAGGGCCACTCTGATCGCAGCCGGACCCCAGCTCACGACGGCGCCATCGGTCTCCAGCTGCGTCAGAGCTGGGCTGTGAAAACTGGGTGTCGAGGTGTCGAGATTTTCCGTTTCTTTCTCAACAAGCACATCAGCCATTGATGCAAACCAGCCCAGCCACTGCTGCCCATAAAGAACTTTTGGAAACACGTCTCCATATCCCAGCCCCAGGATGCGGAGAAGTTGGGGAGCTGTTGGCCTCTCTCCTCTCCCCTCTCTTTCCCCTCTCCCCTTCCCACTTGCCAAGGTCTGAAGACCGCTTAAACCAGACATTTCAACAGCTAGAGGCCCTGGGAAAGGGGTGGCTGGAGGCATGAACCCCATTGACGGCATCAGGCTGACAGATGATGGTATGGGCCCCTCGCGGACTGAGTGCAGCAGCATCCCAGGCCCCTTCTCGGAGGGGCTGGGGCCGCTCCTGTTGGCCACACCGAGGGGAGCAGGCGTGGTGCTGGGACACACGGCCCAGCTTTTCCACTTGCCAGCTGGGAAGTCACTTTGTCCTCAGTGAAGTGGGTGCAGTGGTGGTCCTTCCCGTGGGGTGACCGCAGATGGCACTAAGTGATTCCCATAGAGTGCTGGTCACTTGGGGAAGCTCAGTGAACCTGGTCTGTCCTCTGGCCCAGGTGGGCACAGCATGGCCCCTCCCTCTCCTCTGGGCCTGTCAACTGGGAGACTCTGGAAGAAGCCATGGCAGGTGCTTTCTTGGCATTTGCTTTTTACCGCTGTGAATCTGAACCACAAAGAGGGTGGCAGTGTCAAGGACCTCAAGACCCTGGGTCCCACTACCCTGGGCACCTTTGTCTCCAGCCTGCTGGAGGCTACTCATCTTGGAATTGGGGCACTTCTTGCCCTAAGCCAAGGAGTCCTCGCCAGAGCCGTTAGGGGCCACGGGGCTGCCTGGCCTCTGAAGCGTGCAGAATGCACTCGGCATCGGGGAAGAGGGACAAGGGCAGAGGGAGGGCGCACACTCACATCAGACCGTGCGTGTGAGCAACATGCAAATGAGAGACAAAGCAGTGCAGCAGGAGGTTGGTCTCAGAGCAGGCAGCCGGCTGGGGTGGGGGGAGGGTGGGGCAGCTGCTCAAACTGGCCCACAGGTAGCCTTGGGTCCCTGCAGGCTGGCTTCCTGCACCCCTCTCTGGGATTTGCTGCCAGGGGTGTCACTGGCCAACCCCACCACAGTCTCTCCCACCACGAGCAGCACAAGCTGAACCATCTCCATTCAGCCTCCTCTCCTCAGCTGTGGGTGACCCAGCAGACAGCGTTCCTGAGGGCTGCGGGTGGTGGTCTTTGGCAGTGAGGGCTCAGAGAGTCTCAAGAGGACACAGAGGGACCTCAGGTGTCCACCTTGACAAGACAGCAGCAGCCCACCAGCTGGTCTTGCTCTGGGAAGGAGTTGCCCTAGCCTCCCATTCTGCCCCCTGGGCCAGACAGGTGGGGAGATGAGAGCTGTCCACCTGGAGGAGCTCCATGGGGACAGACATGCGCGGGCTCGGCCCTGCACCTGCTCCACAGAGTGGAAGCTCCGGCCGGCAGGGCGGCACGCAGCCCATGCAGGTGCGGATCGGTGGCCCAGCTCGGAAGGGGTGCACAGCCCCTCGCTCAGCTCACCAGGCTGAGTCCTCCTGCGTTTGCGGTTGAGGATCTGCATTCCCAAGGTTTGAGTGTTTTTGAGGAAAAAAAAAAAAACGTATTTGAATGTAGTGCAGAGCTAAAACCCTGCCTGCGGGAGAGGTGCGCACATCTCTCCGTGCACCGCGGCTCGCAGTCCTGCGGTGGGTCACGTGCAGACGCACTTAGGTGCTGGGCGGATGGCTTCGGACATTTCCGGACTCAAAGAAACACCTCCGCGCATGATGGTGCGGGGTAGCCGCCCCGCCTGGCTGCCCATCCCCTTGATCCTACCGCGAGCCCCTGCCGGGAACGGAAACTGGCAGCACCCCTGAAAACGTGGTCCAGACACAACTGAAGATGAGCCAGAACCTTGGATTCAATTGGCTTAGATTCCCTGCTACCATTTTTATTATTTCTCATTTTTAAAAATTGTAGGAAAGCACACATGAAGTTTTACTGTCTCGGCCACGTCCGAGTGCACAGCTCAGGGGCATTGAGCACGCTCACACTGTGGCTCAGCCGTCACCACCGTCCGTCTCCAGAACTTTCCATCCTCCCAGACTGAAACCCCGTCCACGTTAAACACTTATCCCCCACCCCTCACCCAGCCCTTGGCACCTACCCTCCGCTTTCTGTCTCCGTGACTCCGCCGGCTCTAGGGACCTCCTGGGCGTGGAATCACATGGACCCTGTCCTTGCGTGACTGGCTGGTGTCACGCAGCGCCCCGTGCTCCAGTTCCCCCCATGTTGCAGTGTGTGTCAGAGTGCCCTCCCTCCCACGTGAAGTGGGAACAGCGTCCCGCTGGGTGGTGTGCACGTTCCGTTCCAATGTGTGACCCTCAGTCCCCGTGCTCGCTTTCTCGGCCTGCGAAGCACAGGCCGGCCGCCGTGGTGTGCCGTCGTGCCTTATGAGAAACTGCTCCCACACCCCTGCCGCCTCCTGGTCGCAGCCATTTATGGAGGAGGCTCCTGTGCATCAGGGCCCCTGACACGCTACAGGCGGGGAGAGGAGCTCACTCTCCAGAGTGGACAGATGCCTTTCAGATTCGATTACCCTCAGCCCATCTAGCAGCAGCATGATGCCATGGTCAAGAGCAGGGATTCAGGGCAAGCTGGTCTGAGTGCGAACCTGGCAGCGCATGAACCTGGGAGCCTGCGTGCGAGTTACTTACGTACCTCGGTGTCCCCTCTGTGAAGTGGGTTGTGAAGGTCAAAGCCGTGAATGCGTGTCAAGTCTAAAACAGGGCCGGCACGTGATAAGTGCTAAGTAGTGTTGTGGTTATTTTTATCTGCCTATTATCTGGTTTTTTTTTTGTTTTTTTTTTATGTTGTGGATTCGAGGTGGCTGAATCCCCGTGTCTGGTTGGGGGAGCCTCACCCAGAGCCCTCGCCCCATGCTCCTGGGTCAGCGTTCAGCCTGTGAGCGTCCGCCATCATCTCGGCGCGGGGCTGCATGTCCAGGCGTGCTCTGTGGGTGCTTCCAGCTCAATGATACTGAGTGACCATGTGTCCCACATCAGCCCGCAATCAGCGCTCCTTCCCCCATTCTTCTTTTTTTTTAATTTAATTTTTATTTTTGATTTTACAGAGGGGGGAAGGAAGAGAGGGAGAGAAATGTTGATGTGAGAAAGCAACATCAATCAGTTGTCTCCCATACGTGCCCTGACCAGGCACCAAACCTGAAACCTAGGCATGTACCCTGACCAGGAATCAAACCTGCGACCCTTTGGCTTGCAGGACGATGCTCAACCAACTGAGCCACACCAGTCAGGATTCCCCCATTCTTCCCACCAAGGAAAGGCCTGCGTATGGGCGAATGCCTTTCATCTCTCCTCCAACCCTCTCAGAGGTGGAGCTCCCTCAGGGCTGTGAGGAGGAGGAGGGGAGGGAGGGAAGAGGAAAGGGAGGGAGGGTGAGCACTCAGCGCAGGCACAGTGCCCAGGCTTCAGGTCCATTTGTCTTTCTGGAGGGGGTGGCAGTGCTGCCCACAGCACTTAACAGTGAGGTGAGCCCTGAAACGGGCCTCACCGCCAAAACCTGCTGTGCTGGGAGAGGGTGTGGCTAGCACTGTCGTCACAGCCCAGGAGCAGGCTGCTGGCTTGTCACTTGGTTGCTGGCCACACCTCCCCCACAGCCCTCGGCCCCCTTGTGCATCCCAGGAAAGCTGCTCAACCCTGGGAGGTGGACGGGGGCCTCAGGGACACCAAGTCAGCGCCCACTGCAGAATGGCTGGAGTTGGCAGGATTCAGCACAGGCCTGGGTGAACCCAGGATGCTGCTGTCAGGAAGAAGTGCCACCCTGGCCTCTTCCAGTCACCACTGCCAAGCAGCCGTAGGGTGACCAGAGCACCGTCTATCCAGACTGAGTGCGGTCATCCTTGGGGCCCATCCCACCTTGGGCTGATTTATTTTGTAAGCGGAGCGTTGACAGAGCCCAGGGGTTCAGGCTGTCTTTATCCTCACGGCTTCTGCCTTTGGGATTTTTTTTTTCAAGCTTTTATTGCCTTACAAATAGCCGGAAAGGAGGCAGCGCATTTGACATTATCACCTAGAGATGGTCAATAATCTCCCCACCTGGAGTTTGCATTCGACAGAGCAGCTGGCCCAGAGCACCGAACCAAGGGCCGAGGAGCCGCAGAAGCAGCTGGTGCGGCTGGAGGCCGCGTCTGTCGAGGGTCCGTTGGCCCCGCTGTTTCCCAAGTGCTTTGGTGAACAGCCGCCAAAAATGTTTTCGCCCAGGGCTGCGTTTCACACAGGGAAAGGTTACAGCGTGAGTGGCGGTGAAAGGTTCCCAACCTGTGGTCAGACATACACCGAAATCCCTCAGTAAGCGTCTGGTGTCAGCTCGAATGTCTTGCTGCCACAGTGAAGAAAAGGCCAGCCAAAGCCTAGTTCATAGACAAGAAGTGCTGGGAAACGTGACTCCAACAGCGGCTTGTGAGTGACCATGTGGCCACTGGGAGTCCTCAGGACTTGACGTCCCCCTGAGCCGCCAGGCTGTGCAGCCCTGGTCCCGACACCGGTTTGAGTCTCATTTTGCATGTGGTGTTTTGAAGGCTGAGCCCCACACAGCAGAGATGGGAGGTGGCGTCTGTGCCCTGCTGGCAGGCACAGCCTGGAATCTTCCAAGAAGCCAGGACCAGGAGCGGAGTCCCTGTGGCCAAGTTGTAAAGGGGAGCGGTGAGCTTCCTCTGCAGGTGTTTCCTGAAACAGTGCTGTGCGGCACTGTGCTGAGAAGGTGACCGAGTGGGGACAGCCTCAGGGAGCTGAGAGGACACACGTGTGCAGACGGTGTCTGGGTGATGGAGGAACTCGGACAGACACCTGGTGGTGGGGCAGGTAGAGGGCTCCTCTCAGAGTCCGAGCTGTCTCCCCGGGGTGCAAAAGTGTGTACTTGCATAATCACCACCTGTTCCAAGGGGCTCCCGTGTACGAGCCTGGAAGGTATGGGCTGAATGGGCCAGCAGACTCAGGCCGACATTCTGAGCTACAGATGCCCTCCACCCTCACTCCCTGCTCCCTGCCATATCACCGGAACCTGACCGAGTACCAAGCCCCACACCCCATTTTTAAAACCAGTCTTTCACCCCACATCTCCTCTCCCAAGCCTTTCCCCGAAGCCCAGGCATCTCCGGGGACTGAGGACCCCGAGTCTCCTGGTGTTGATGCTAGAGCAGCCAGGACTGCCGCTGGGTGCCAGGCCTCCCGGAAGCCTCTGGGCCCCACTGGGTCTGGGGTTTCTGATTCAGTCTCTGCCTCTGCAATGACTGCACAGCACGTCCTCCCAATGACAGATTAGGCGGCCCTGGTGCCACGTCAGGCCCAGACGCCAGAGGGGCCCCTTGAGGCACCTCCAGCTCCCACCTGCCCCTCTGAAGTACCAGGTTTGGTTTCTGGGAGAGGGAGCCAGTAGGTCAACAGCTTCCAACCACCCGCTGTGAACCCCAGGCATCGCACTAAACACGGTGAGCCCTAGAGCGAGTCTTTGGTTCAGCGCAACAGCGAGTGACAGGCCGAGTGACGTGAGTGCTGCGTGACGCGGGCAGTGGCAGCGGCACGAAGCTGGTCTCAGCGTGGTCCGGGAGACACTGATGTTGCATCACGGACGTCTTCGGGGGCCGAGGGTGCCTGAAGCAGAACAGGCACACGTGGTCTGTAGCCTGGCGGGAGCAGGCCGGCCTCTGCCCGGACACGCAACAGGACGGGCGGGAAGGTGACTCCAGCCGCCATGGCAGCAGGCGGGGAGCCGGTTTGGGGCGACTTGAGGTCCCTCTTGCCCACGTTCCGAGACATTTCTTTTCTGGCAGGAAAACCATGCTCAATTTTTCTAATGGAATTTAATGCAATAACAAGGAAAGGAGAAAGAAGAGGCAAGGGAGGGAGGAAGGAAGGCCTTCTCCTCGTGGCAGGCGGAAGCTCCTGGGGCCCCACCCATCCACAAGTTCTTCCTGCGGTGCCCCCGACTGTGGCACCCTCGGCCACTGTTCCCCGGGCGCCTGCGCGAGGGCCTCGGCTCCAGCTTGGTGGTGCTCGGTTACCAGGACGGCAGAGCCCTCTGGGTCTAGGTTGGGGTTGGGGGTCCTTCCGCCTCCCAGTCTTAGGTCTTACTTCCATGCGATTCTTTCTGTGTTTCTCCGTCCTTGCCCAGCCACTGCGCCATTCCCACATCCCCCCTAGAGACAGGGCTGCAGGGGCTGTGCATTGGAAGAGGCCTCCCCATGGAAGGCCCTCAAGGGGCTGTGGCCCCAGGTCCTCCTCCCCAGCTCCTCCCCCAGCCCCCCACCCTGTCCCTGGGCGTGCCCAGGAGCCCTGACCCCAAGGACAGGCTGCATGGAGTCCACTGATGCAGCGGAGCTGGGTCGGGCGCAGGGGAGAGGTGGGCAGAAGGGCAGGAAAGGGCCCAGGAGGGGAAACTCAAGGACTGTGTGTCCGCAGGTGCCTCTTCTTTGAATCTGAGCTCAAGGAGTAAAGCAAATTGAAGCCAGAGAGACACCTTCAGACTCTCCCCTCATGACACAGTCCTCTGAGCTCCGGCTCAGCACACTTCTCATGCTCTCCGCTCCTTGATTTCTGACTTTTCAGTCCCCTGTGATCCATTATTTATGACCGTGGAGACGGGCCTCAGACACCAGAAGTGAAAAACACAAAACAAGGCAACCCAGGAGGATGACAGGAGCGGTGATCGGATCGGCCGTGACAAATGAGCTCAGTGTGGGGAGGGCCAAGACCGCGGCAGACGCAGGCAGGGGAAACAGGCCCAAAGCCTGCCCGGCCGGGAGTCAAAGCTGGGGCTGCGTGCAGACAGCCTGGGTAGCTGCGTCCCGCTACAGAGCATCCTCCCCCAGGATGGGAGCTCCCCACACATTCCCAGGCAGTCCCCTCCAGCCTGCGAACGTCCCAGCTCCTGCCCAGGCCCACACCAGCCCTTCTGGGGGCAGCCGGGGGCCTGCTCCTCAGCCCCAGTGTCTCCTCTCTCTAGCCCATCGCTCGTGGGTCCCCCTGAAATTTGGTCCGCACCTCACACAGGTTAGAGGACTCACTGTCTGCAGTGACGGTCTCAGCCTTCTCTTCCGTGTGCGTTATCAACCCCTCTGCCTCCTGGGTGGTCGATCCTGTGAACTCACTTAGGGCCTGCTCGGACCATCTGGGGTAATCTCATCGCACCTGCAGACACTTTGGAGATCAACAGGTGACAGTCCCAGGCTCCTGGGATGAGGATGTGTGTCTTTGGGAGGTGGGGCATGATTCAGGGGCTGTGGGGCTCTTAACCGGTGGATGGTAAACGCATTTCCAGCCTCGGCTCACACCTGGTTTCCTTGGCCGCAGAGGCCGAATGGTTCAGGCTCCCTCCGTCAGTCGTCAGTCGCTGTGCCCTGCCCCAGCAGGAGCCCTGGGCTGCAGTGTGGACGGGCAGAGTGAGGAGACCACACCTCCCCTTCCCCTCCTGCCTTATGCCGCCCTGCCCCTTGCGCCCTCGGGCCCTCAAGGTCAGCCCTCTCTCACAGCACCCATCACATGCACTTTGTTTTCGGGTGTGATTTTTACATCGCTGCCTCCCTGTCTGCCGGCTGCATGTTGCGGTTGGGATCTTAGGTCACCCTCTACTCCTCACCAATTAAGTCTGATTGAATTAATTCACGTTAAGCTGAGTGCTTGCTTTGTCATTAGTGTCTGAAGAAGTTAAGTAGATCTACTTGAAGAAGAGAAAACGGAATCCACGGTTACCAGGACCCAGAGGGACTCTGAGGGGAGGGGACCTCGTCTCCCTGCTCCCTTTTCCCTCTGCATGGCCTCAGATTCCCGTGATCTTCACTCAGTCTCTCTGCCTGCCTGCCTGCCTGCGGCCGGCACAGAACCATGGAACCTTCTCCCTGTTCCGTCCAGAAGGTACCTGGCTCGGTCCTTGCTCTCAGTCCTTGCCCTTGGCCCTTGCCCTCAGTCCAGGGCTTCCCGCCCCCACGCCGTGTCTGGCCCCTCCCACTTCTCTGCATCCCTCCGGGTGGCCTCCCTCTCAGGCACCAACCCCCCCCACTCCTAGCTGAATGCTATTTAAGTTTTGGGTTTTGTCCTCTGGTTCACTGTCATTTAATTTTCTCATCTGCTTGGCTTAATGCCAAAGAGTATTCTTTCCAAATAAAAAAGGCAAAGACCTTCCTTTTCTCATAAGGATGCGGTTGCGAGTGCAGAGCAGCATGCTGTTAGATGGGAGCGTGCGTAAGCCGGTTCTGTTCTCCATCCCCAGCCCCAGTGCTGGAGCAAGAGAACGTTTCTCCCCGGCTGTAAGGGCCCTGCGTGTTCATGGGGGAGCATCTGAAAAATGCAGAGCAGCATAAAAAGAAAATGAAATAGCCCACGACCACGCCAGACAGGGGAGGCCTCTCCCACTGGCGTTTTCTCCTATGAGTGTGCGTGCGCGTGCGCACACGTGTGCGTGTCCGCCTTTTACATGATGTTTTTATCCCGATCGTTTCCACTCAGCATCACGTCAGCAGCATTTCTGGTGTAGCATTTAATCGCCTTGAAAACCAGGGTTTTAATGCCTGTATAATGCTCCATCGTGGAGGCTTACTGGAAGGTAATCATTTCGTCGTTTATTCGATACTTAGCTGGATTCTGTGTAATAAGTAAGACGAGAGGAAGACCCCCAGCTGCGCGTTGTGGCCGGCAGAGTGACATCACAGGACCACAGCGGTCTGGGTATAAACCTCGGAGGTGACTGGCTCGCTGTGAAGATTGGCCGATTCAGGGAGAGTGCCCAGAACAGGGGCCGACACTTAACAGACGCTTCTACTGTTTCGTTTGCTGTTATCATTCCCTTAAGAGCAATTCCTAGAAATAGGGGTCCGGTCAAAGGGCCAAAATGTTCCCAACCTGCTCCCCCACCTCCCCAGGCTTGTGGACTCCTGTTCCTCAGAGGGGTCCCCCACAGCGGCCCTGAGTCCGCACCATCTCCTTGTTTCAAATGGGCTCTTAGGGACGATTGCAGATTCCCGTGTAAGAAAGACAGAGAGATCTGCCTGCCCTGTGGTGATGTCTCGAAAAATTCAGTGAGTGTCCCCACCAGAATGTTGGCAGCGGGACAGTCCCCCACGTCACTCGGATGTCCCCTGTGTGCGGTGACTACCTGAGCATGTGTGTTCAGTCAGGACACTTCCATCACAGGTGCAGGAGCTCGTGTCCTCCGCCACAGGCACCAGGCACAGCAGCTCCGTCCCTCTTATTGCCACACCCAGCTTCTTCCCCACCCCCATGCCACCCACCCGACCCCCCCTTGTCCCTGACTCCCAGCTGATACCACTCCATTCTCCATGTCTATAATTTCATCATGTCAAGAATGTCACGTAAATGGAATCCTACGGCGTGTGACCTTTGGGGACTGGCTTTCACTTGCTCAGCCCAAACCCCTGGAGCCCCGTGGGAGCAGCTGGGTGGGCCGCTCATCCGTTTCCGTTGCTGGGCAGTGTGGCAGGGCTCCTGCACCGGCCGCAGTCTGACATCCGCCTGTCGAAGGGCATCTAGGCTGCTTCCCGATTGTGGCTATCCAGCCTTTCCATTAGGGCCAGTTTGATGACATCATTCAATTTCTCAGATGCCAGGGTGGCTGTTTTTAGAAGTCGGTACCCCTCTGTGGGTTGGGCAGAGATTTCTGATGTCGGGGTGACCCTGGTAATGAATGGACATCATCGTCAAGTTGTAAGAGTGAATAAAGCTATGATGATGTGCTATTCGGAGATAAGGGGTTCGGGGAGGGGGACAAGAGCAACAACCAATGTGAAGAGACTGAGGAGGGGCCTAAAGGGAATGTGGCTGGAAGAGGCTCCCGGTTCCACTTGATGGAGGAAGGACAGGCAGAGGCCACACATTGTCGCTCCTCGGGAAGGCCATTCCTGGAAAGAAAAACTCCCTTTCTTCCCTGCTCCCTTTAGGACCTGGCATCATGGTGTCCTCCGGTCTCACCTTCCTCTCTCACCCTTTAAAACCACCTGGGGGAGAGACTGCAGGAGAATTATAAGGTGGAAAATTTTGCCCTTGCAGTCGTTACTGCAACTTCAAAGGAGTGCTGTGAAATTGTTGTTGAGTTGATGGGAGAGGAAACCTCGCAGGCGAGTGAGCCGTAGCAGCGAGACAAGGAACATAACTGTGTGCTTTCCAGCAGCCAGCCCCCAAGTTTGACTTCCCTGACTCGGGTAGGTTTTCATGACTTAGGAAGGTAGCACAGATGTTCTCTGGGATCGTGAAAGGGAATGAACGCCCCCGCAGCTTCATGGGGTCGTCTCCTTGGTGGAAATGTTCGAATGGGCTTCGCAGAGAAAATCCCGGGACCTCTGGTCCTCGGACCACCCCCCACCCCGCCCGCCCCCACACACTGAGCTTTTCTTCCGCAGCCATGCTGGTGTCAGGCTCCAAAGCGCAGCCCAAACCTAGATTGCCACACAGTCGTCATATCTGTCCTGCGTCGGGAGCATTTTGTAACGTAGCCCCACAAATATCCGTGGGAGAAACCCACAATTCCTAGTGGTCACTGACTTCGTGCCAATCCAAACTGAAATTCGACAACCCAGCAGGAAATGTTCTCAGCAGCTGCGAGGGATTTCTATTCAAATAGAAACAGGAAGCTAAACTGGGGGGTCTTCTCCCCGCACCCAGGGTGGAAGATAATGGAAGGAGATGTGAGCCTGCGGTGCTGGGAGAGGGGCCTGGCCGCCCCTCTGCTGTCCAGGCCCCTGTAATGTCACCACGACCCTCCTGCCGGGCGGGACAGGCATCTCATTGCTCAGAAGCAGTGACTTCCTCAGCAGCCAGGGCCAACAGCATTCGGACTGAACAGATGCCAAACTGATGAGAGTAAACGGGGCAGGGACAATGACAAGTCATTTTCGTGTGTGGAGCCCGAATGAAAGGTGCCCCACCCGTGCTTTCTTGTGCAGTCCTGCCCAGCGCTTCGCAGCTGCAGCTCCCTCGGGCTGCCCTCTCTCCGGCCGCCCGGAAGGCCTGGGACCACACAGGCCCGGCTCTGGGCTGTGCACCCTCCACAGCAACTGGTCAAACATCCCAAAAAGACAAAGGCAAGAAGAAAAAGGAGAGCAGATGATCGGCATTAGGACGAGCTTTTCTTAAAGCTTTGTTTTAAAACGTTTTCACAAGGGCGAATTCGTACATGAATTTAAGCCCCACCTGTAAGGGAGCCTCCGTCCACCCATGGGGGCTCACTCCAAAAACCAGACCTGGTACCCACTGGGGCTGTGGGCACACGGCCTCCACGTCCGAAAACGGATGGTGTGGCAGCTGTGACCACCTGTGGCCAGGGCTGGGTGGGCGTGGAAGCAGGTGCTGGGCCTGCGACACTCCACGGTCAAGGTCACACGTGGAGTCCAGGAGGCCCTCCTCCGGTGGTGCACACCTCCACTCCCCTCCCCGAAAGTACCAGAAGCCTGAGCTTCCTAAACCTGCATGCAGCACAGCCTGGGCGGCTTCTCCATAGTGGGTCTGCTGCTGAATTAAAGGACTGGGCACCAGAGGGATCTCGCTGGACTAGCCCCTCCAAACTGGAAAACAGAGCTTTATTACAGCACCTTTCATATCCACAAAAACCTCAGGGGTGGTCCAGGCAGGAGGTCGCAGCCAGAGTCAGGAGGTGACAAAGGTGAGCCCTGGCTTCTTCCCACAGGCCAAGGGTGAGGAAGCCCCAATGCCAGGCCCCTCTCAGTAAGTGGAAGAACCTTCCAGAAGAGGTCTCGCACAGGCGGGCCTGCCCTCCGTCGGTGGGTGAACGCGTCGTTGCCTCCATTGGTCTTGCTGAAGCCCAGACCCCCCAGCCCCACCCCCACGTTGCCGCTGGCATTGCCGGTGCCCTTTTTCCGTTCAGGGCTCGCATCACCCAAGTCCTGTTTCCACTCCAGAGCCTTCCACCAGCTCGTCCATCACCCCGTCTCCTCTCCCTCCACGGGGCCCTTCCATGCCCTCCCTGCGCATCTCACTGAAGGGCACCGCTGCCCTTCTGGGTGGAAAGCTTCCAAGAAACCCCACGCAGCGTCAATCAGATCTGCACCCCCTAACCTTGTAACAGCAAATGTAATTGTCTGGGCCTGCCCGGCAGTCTGGAGACAGCGTCCTGGCTTCTGGCACAAACGGCACAGCGTGTACCTGGAAGACGGACCCCGGGGGGCCCCTTCCCTGTAGCCTCCCCTCAGTGAGTCCCTGCGTGGGTGTCCAGGGGGAGAAACGGAAGCACAGAACCTCCACTTTTTATCACTAGAGTCATGTCTCAGGAAGACGCCTCTGGACTCAGAATTGAGATCACTCCCGTTTTAGAAACGGCCCTGTCCTGTCTCTTTAACCCCAAAGCCACCTGGCCCCGGGTGTGGCAGCCACCGGGCCATGGGCTCCACAGTCACCAGCCCTGTTTTGCTGAGTGTGTTGGTCAAGGTGCTTTTGATGCCAAGAAACAGAAACATTCTTATGCCAGTTCAGGAAGGTGCGTGGCGGGGGGCGGGGTCTGTGGAGGGGGGCTTACCCAGAGCTCCGGTGAGGACACTGAGAGTCCCCAGAAAAAGCCCCAGCATCCAGGGTGCCAGGAAGTCTGGGGGGTCCTGGGCCCTCTGCTTCCCTCTCTCTGCCCTCTGTGGTCAGCACCTCCCTCTCATCCTTCCCAGGGCCTGTGCCGCCTTATTCATCTGGGTGGCTGCTGTGGTCAGCTGAGGACAGACTCCCCGTGACCCTGCACTCACCCCAGTTGCCAGCAGCTCCGAGTCACTTGGGAAAAGTTCTGGTGAGGAAAGGTAATTGGGTGATGACCAGTCATAGGTCAGGCCCTGGGAACGGGGCAGGCCTCTAGGAGCCAAGACTGTGTGACCAGGGCTATAGGGAGTGTGCTGGAGAGGCAGCTGGTAGAGGCTACCCACGCTGTGACAGGTACTGACTGGCCGCCGCAGGCCCCTGGGTCTCAGTCCTAATCCCCACTTGTACGGACGGGACTAGAGGGCATCTGCTGGGAAGGTGCCCCGCCCAGCCAACCTGGTACCGCCCTGTCCAAGCACCAGGCCCCAGCTTGTGGGCTCTCCAACATGGGTGGGTCAAAGCTGGTCCCAAGCCCAAGCTGAGCCAGGGAGTCAGCCTGTGCTTGCTCCAGGAGCACTTGCCTCTTTTTCTGGTTGCAACTGGCTGATCGTTAGTCCCAGCAAAGCAGAGGACCATCCAGTTGTGAGCGTGCAGCTTGGGGTGGGGGTCCCCTGGGCCTCCGTCCTTCACTTTCCAGAGTCAAAGGCAGCTCCCTCCCCCAAGAAACAGGAAACAGAGGAGCTGCCTTAAACGTTCTTTCTCCAAGCTGTGGAAATTCTGCAGATTGAATTCCTACTAACATAAAACTGGGTCCCAAACAAAATGCGGCCAGGTGATGCATTCAGCGGTTCACAGACCCCTGAAGACCTGCGTCCAGAGTCAAGGTGTTAGAACAAACAGGCACTGTGGGATTCACAGGCACCTGAGATGGTGTGACGTGAACGTCGTGTGTGAGCAGCGGGTGCTTCCTTCAAACACGCTCCCTCATGTATGTCTCTCATCACAATCCTGAGAGGCGGGCAGAGCTGATGTGATGAACCCTGTTTACAGAATGGTCTTGCTCACTCGGTGGGGGGTACAAGAGAAGACAACAGGCAGAGGAGTAACTGGGGGGCAAGCACGGGACCCCGGCGCCTGCCGCAGCACCAATGCTAGGCAGCTGGCGTGAGTGGGTGTGAGTGGGCAAGCAGAGGCCTGGCGTCGTGGGTGTTGTGTCCGGCTGTGGACACTGAACAGCGGTGGCCTGGGATGCAGTCCCAGCTGCCGCTCGTGGGCTGGGCCAGTGGGAGCCTCGTGTGGCTCGGTGTGCCACAGGTCCCTCTTGCAGATCCCTTGGCCTGGGGCTCAGCCTGCAGTTACCAGCTATTCTGTGATGCGGGGGCGGGAGGATTCCCGATTCCCGGTGCTCACAGGCCCAGCTGCATCTGAGGGAAGGTCTATATCGGGGGATGAGAGGCCTCTGCCCTCTCGTTTATTTCTCAGGTCTTGTTTTAATGTCACGGGCTTCTAATCAAATCACGTAAAAGAGTTGGGGGTGACCTGCCACGCTCACTCATGAACTCTAGCCTCGATTTGCCTTGAGTTGGACAGCAGGGCGAAAATCTCTATTTTTTTGTTCATCTTACTGCTTCCACATTTCATTTATTTTATAATTCCCCCTTTTGGTGCTCTTTGTTTCGGGATAAAGGATAAAGGAGCTGTGAAATGGGTTGGCATGGGGACAAACAGCCTAGTGCCCTCCTGACTAGGCTTCCTCAGGGGCAGGGGTGGGGGTGGGTGGGGTGGAGTGGGGGTGGGTCTGCCCAGGCCATCCAGCATGGGGACTGTGGGGGCTGCGTTCCCACAGCCAGCAGCACCGGATCTAAGCCGGAGCTCTTCAGACACCCTGCCAGGCAGTGGGATGCTGCTCAGCATGCCCCTCCGACATTTCGGCACTCACCCCTGCCGCTTCCCCCCTGCCTGGGCCCTGCTGGAGGCTCACTAACTAACTAAACAAACAAGGCAAAGGCATCAAAGGGCTGCGAGTCAAAGACTTTTACCCAGTGCGTTGTTAGTCTGGCGACGGAACTGCTAAGCCTTACAACCAGTCTGAGAGAGAAATCAAACAGCCTTGCATTTCTACGCAGGATGTCGAGAGACATTTGCCAGTGGATGCAGTGTGGGTTACCACTGGAGACACCCCCATGGAATCTTTTCTTCTTATCCCAAACTTCCGTACAGCCTCCCAGCCTGTTGTCGAAAGTAATCTGAAAGAAAGGCTAGGACCACAGAACGGGGCCCGCCTCACTAGGTCTGGCTGCCGTATGGGCCTCCTCGTGTTCGCTTCGCCGGGAGACCTCACAACTAGGCTTGGCAAAGCTTCGATTGTTCGCTGTCCTGGGGCTGGGAAAGTCTGGGCACAAAACTCTCTTACAAATTTGAGTGAACTCACCTCTTGTCAGGGTCCCCGGAACATCCCAAGGCCCCTGTGCTGCCAATAGGTCAGGCCTTTCTTCCCGCCTGGAAGGAGGGGGCCTGGGGGCCAGGGGTCAGGTCAGTGCCCCGGGGAGGGCTTTGCAAGCACCAAATCCTTGTAGTCACGCTCAGCTCCTTACAGGAGTCTGGCCCCACCTGAGTAAGTGAGCAAATTGGCTTCAAAACCGATTTCCCCACGTGTGCCCCGGTCAAAAGGTGGACGGATTCGTAGGGAGGCTTTGCAGATAACAACATGGCCGTAAAAAGTAAAGACTCACTAAAAGTTTCTGTATTCGGGGAGGGCACACGATAAAAATCAGATACCATTTGAAACTGTTTCTTCTCATTTTGCAAAAGGATCTCTTAGACTGTTTTAAGGCTTGAGGGTAGCTAAGGAGGAAAGAACGAGCTTCATAGGCATCCTGAACATGGACCGTTAGAACATCTACAATGGAGCAGACCAGCCCAGGGGAAGGTCCTGCCTTCTCCTTCCGCTGGCTGTCGGGTTAGCCATGCCATCGAGCTGTCTGCTTTTTAACTACAAAGAGTTCTGGAAAGCCCGGTCAGCGCACTGGCACAGTCTGGACATCGTCCAGAGGAGGCTGGGAGACGCCCGCCCCCACAATCCTTTTGTCCAGCGCTCTGAAGGGCCCTTTTCAACGAAGTCACACACTGGCCTCTAACGGATCACAGAGCCTTTCAGGCAGGTGCCTGAGTCAAGCCACCTATCTGTGGGTGACAGCGCCATGCTTTTGCCTGTTTTGCACAAGATAAAATTGAAGTGCACAGAAGCTGAATAGCTTGCTCAAGTCACAGAGGTAAGAGTCGGAGGGAGCTTTCAAGGGCTGCCAGGCAGCCCGGCTCTGACGCCTTCATCCCAGCCACTATGGTCTGTGGGATGGCCGCCCTTGGCAAAGTCCAATTCCTCCTGCAAAGTCAGGGAGCCCCCCAGTCGTTAGAGGCTGCGCTCCCATTAGCAGCCCCCCTCGCCCTCTGAGGTGCTGTTGTTGACAGGCGCCTTCAGTCAGGCCTCCGAAAGCCCGTGGCTTGAAGCTGTCTTGCTCCAGGTGAGACTGCAGAGAAATAATCCCTGAGGTCATTTCCACCCCCCATCCTGCGAACTCCAAAGGGCTGGGACAGGACCCGTGCTGGACGTGTGGTGTCCGTGCACCTGAGCCCCTCCAGGGGCGGGGACCTTTATAAAGGTGTCTCGTCTTCCTTGAAGAGCTGCAAAAGGTGCTCCTTTTCCTGGGCGGAGGCAGCGCCACCTGACTTACCCAGGACTTACGACTTCAGCCCAGCGATGGAAATGAACTTCACAGAGTTCAAGATGGCAAAGCTGGACATGTTCCCACGCCAGTGGGTGAGAGCCAGGACCCCAGACACAGCCCTCCCGCACTACACCCTTTTACAGCACAGCCGGGAACACCTAGGCCTGCGCTGGGGCCGCTGGCGGTGCGCTGTCGTGGGAACGTGGGCCTGGCACACAGTCGAAGGCAAGGCTTTCTGGCCGTGGGGTCAGGAGGCTTTATGGAGAAGTTGCCACTGAGTCCTAATGGCCGAGAACAGAGAAAGAAGGGAAGGGGAGGAGGAGGGAGGGCACAGAGAGGGCCAGGGGTGGGGACGCCTGTGGACTGGAGTGAAGGCCGGAGATAGGAGCGTGGCAGGGACTCGGGCTAGAAAGGAAAAACCCTCATGTGCGCAGGTGGGGAGGTGGACCTTCGGCGGCACGGCCAGATCTGAGTTCCAGAAACTGAGGCTGGGCGCGGGGGCGAGACCAGAAGCAGAGACCTGTGCAGGGATCAGCTGCCGCGGGGGTCCAGGGCTGCGCCAGAGCAGACCAAGGGCACGGTCACTGACGGTGATTTTGTCTCAGCGTGGCCAGGCCATCGGCACACAGGAAGTGGTGTTAGTCACAGAGCAGCTGCCGTTATGGGAGGAAATATCTGCTCATTATATTTAACTGTTTCCAATAAAGGAAGAAGCAAACTGATATTAGCTGAAAAATCACCACCCACTCAGGCTTGCTTCTCTGCCCAGCCCAGGTTCGTGGCAAAGAGGGCTGCAGCATGGACCATCCCCTGTGCTGTCCAGCCTTGAAGACCACCTCCCTCACTGTACTTGGGGTCCCCCAGGGCGGGACTCAAGACCGCTTGGACAGAAGGTGCTGATGCCAGTGCGTTCTCCCCCTTGGGCTGGACGGGCACCCAGGTGGTCACGCGTGATTCATTCTGCATCCCTCCTCGCTGTGATTTCTTCTCTGATTTAGTCATGCCACCTCAGCCCCCATCCTAAAAGACATTTTTTTCTAAGTAAAGACCTTTTAAAAATTTGTTTTACACATAACGGCCTTCCCGAGGCCCCTGGGGACTCCCTGCAGTGAGACGTCACTAAGCCAAGGTCGTCTCCAGTGAGTCAGACACCCCGGTGACAGGCATGCGGCATTCACGGGATGGTAGCCTTGTTTTTACCACCCTTTCCAGTGACAGAGGAATGAGCTTTGTCACAACCTCTCTACATGCACCAAATAAGGAGTAACAGTCAAGTGCCCAAGGTCACATTTTTTTTTTGTTTTTAAAAAAACCTGTGGACTCTGACATCAGCATGGAAACCGGTCACCCCAGTCTGCTGCTCCTCATGGCCTGTTCCTCTGTCTTGCAGGTGGTCTTCAGCAAGTACTGCAACTCCAGCGACATCATGGACCTCTTCTGCATCGCCACTGGCCTCCCGCGGTGAGTGGTCCAGCCTCGGCCTGCCAGAAGGCACCATTTGGCCTCCACATCTTTCCATTCACCTTGACAGGAAGGCACCTCTGGAGGGCAGGTCGCCCGAGGAGGAGGGAAGGGAGGGATGAGAGGAGTGGAAGGCCTACAGGCCCACCTCGCTACAGAACCCTGGTGGTTTCGGCCACAGCCTGCCCGCAGGCGCCTGCAGGCACCGCTGTGCCCGCAAGGAGGAAACCACTGGGCGGAGTTAGGCAGCGAGTACCATTGAGAGTGTTCTTTTTCTTTCATTTATTCATTTGATTTTGCAGAAGGATGAAGGAGGGTGGCCATGTTTGGCTCTGGTCCCCCGTCCCCAAACGGTCCAGCAGGTGTCTCCTGTCTCGGGGGGGCACAGCAGATCCATGTTTGGGGAAAGACTGACTTCGGAAATGAGTCCAAAAAGCCAGTTCTCTGCCTTACGGAACCGTCCGAATCCCATGAGAATTATCTTCCCACATCAGCTGTGCATTAGAGCAAGCGCGTTTTCCTGTGGTGCCTTTTGGATTGTGAAGCGATCCGGAGTAGCTTGGGCACGACAATTGCCTTTAAAGTCAGAATCTGGGTCAAGAAGGGACCGAGAAGCACCACGGGAGTCTGTCACAGACCCGTGAGAAAAGGGGTCCGGAGCTGAAATGACAGCAAACGGCAGGCACTTCGCAGCAGCAGAAATAGCCCAGGGAGTGGGCACCCTTCACAGGCACTGTGCTAAGAAATACATACATGTTATTCTTCAGGGCAACCCCAAGATCTGAGTGCCACCCCACTCCCATTGCACAGGCTTTACAAACGCACGGCCGAAGAGCAGGCAACACCCATACTGCGGTCCAGGCCACGCCGCCCCTGGGGCGGGGGGCTGCAGGAAGACCCACCTGACCCACCTGACCCACCTGACCCACCTGCAGCTGTTCCGCAGGAGAAATCGTGCCCGTTTAGGTGGGCTCCCAACGGGATGAAGTGGGAAGGCAGACCGATTCCATCACGAGCCGATACGGTCTTTCTTTCCATTCTACCCCAGTTTTATTTAATCTTCCAACTTGATAAATTGGACTTTCTCCAATTCCCATTTGAAGCTACTTGAAAGTCTATGAACAGTTAGGACTGCTCAGCCTTCCGCTTTATTTACAAACAGAGCCTCAGGTCTGAAGGGTGAGTCCCCGGCCTTGGGTTTCCAGGCTCCTGTCTCGCATGGGGCCCCTTCGAGGGTGCACCCCAGGGAGACCGTCCTGGGCGGAGGCACTGACGCGGCGTGTCTTCCAGGAACACGACCATCTCCCTGCTGACCACGGACGACGCCATGGTCTCCATCGACCCCACTATGCCCGCAAATTCCGAACGGTAAGCGGCCGGCGGCTTCACCCCATCCTGCCTCCTCCGCGGTGTGTCTGACATTGCTCCCCGCCCACACAAGGATCTCTGTGGAGGTTTTCATAATTTACTGCTGGAGAAGTCTGAATTCAAACCGGAGGTGGGAGGGTGGGGGTGGGAGGGCTGGGGAAGGAGGCTTCATTTGGCGGCTTCCTCACCAAGATGGTAACAGCTGCGAATGTGCCAGGAACATGCCAGGGCTCCACGTCCAGTTCCCAGCAAGAGCCCTGGGAGCTCGGACTGGTGTTGTTACCACTTCGCAATGGGGAAACTGAGGCATGGGGGCTGAGTGATGAGTAGTGGAACCAGGCCAGGGGACCCTATGTTAACCACCACCTCCTGTCCACCTCAGGAAGGGGAGCAGGACATCTGCTGACCAGCACCCCTGGGGGACAGTTTTCCCAGTGGAACGAATCCTGGTGTTCAGGAAGTCCCACCCCAGAACTCCTAGCCAGAGCCCTGGCTAGGAGGTGAAGGGTAGGGCCTGGTAGGGGGCAGGGGTCAGCAGTGAACACATTTGTGAATGTAAGTCCACTTGGTAAAGCCCAGCTGTGTGTGGCCAGAGGAAAAAAGGACAGGGACTCAGAGCCAGGGCCACTCCACCTCTGCCCAGCCCCTCCGCCCAGCAACACGCAGAGTCCCCAGCCGTCCCCACTCCACCCTAGCAGCTGAGCAAGGCAGGGCTTAAACTGCCTTCTCCACAGGGAACAGGGGTGTGACTGGGGTTGGGGGCACCACTTGGGTCCCCAGTCCATGTCTCCTGGTCCTAAGAGACCTGTGTTAATACGGTCCTCGGGGTGTCCCATCAACAGAGCCCTGCCAGCTTTTCTGAGCCCGCAGGACAAAGCCTGCACCAGGCAGTCCCTCCCACACTCAGCAGCTGGAGGGTTCACAGCTGCTTCATGGCAGCTTGGAAATATTTGGGCTCCCCATGGTCCGGATCCAGGACCTCCCCTGCAGGCTCACCCTACCCCAGGTGCATGCACACCTGGGCACCCAGGGATGGACACCTGCTCTGCTTCCTCCTGCCCACAGAAGCCAGCCTTCCCGCCACCCCACTAGGCTGGGTGCAGACCCCCCAACCCCAGGCAAGGGTGCCATCCCCCTGAGGACAGAGAACAGCCAAGGCTTTGGGGCAGGGAGCAGGCCAATTAGCACCCTGGGGTGAGGGGGTTACAAAGCCCTAGGGAACCGTGGCCGGCACTGGCCTTCCCCATGCACCTGGATGCCTCGGCCAGGCCTCCTGCTGCCGCAGTGCCCATCAGCCCCCCTGATCTCACCCATCAGGAGCGTCTGCCCACCGGTGATGGGCTCCAGGCTCCCCGGAAGGAGTGGTGCTGATTGGATCCCTAAAGACTCCAATGAAATTCTTGTCAATCTCAGCATAAGCCCCAGCTCACTTCCAAAGGACGGGTGACACATCACCATGACTTGTCCACAAGACAAGAGTGATCTTGTCACTCAAACCAGAGCCTTGTCCGTGCAGACTGGCCTCTGAGCGAAACCGCGTTTTTCCTGAATTCAGTTGAAGCGGTTTGTCTGCAGCCTGTCTATTCAGACTCGGTCACTCATCGTCCCTGGTTTGGTACTTTTTTCTGTGCCAGCACTTCTCAGTGGGGTTGGGGAGACATCTGGCCATGTCTAGAGACATTACAGCTGTCACAAGCCGGCGTCCAGTGGGCAGAGGTCAGGGTACAACGGCATGTCCCCCACCACAGAAGCCGGCTGCCCAGCGTCAGTGGTCAGAGGTGGGAAACCCTGGTCCGTGAGGTCTCTGCCACCTTCTCTTCACAGAGCTGTTGGTTGTCACTTGAAGGTCGCCAGCCTCTGCCCAGTGGTGGTCAGCACCCCCAGGCTGGGGGGGACGGCTTGTGGCAGCAGAGTGCCCCTCCCTGCCCTCTCACCCCCACCAGGTTCTGACCCTCCAGGTCTGGGCCCAGAATAGGCATTTCTGCAGGTTCCCTGGTGACAGCGAGGATGCTGTTCAGGATGCCAGCAGAACCCCTCTTCTGACCACTGTGCTTTCCCCCACCCTCAGCCCCTTGCCTTCTCCCCACATTGGAGGTGTGACCTTTCCCACCTGGGGACCTGCCACCTCCACTGGACTCTCCCCTGTCTCTGTCTACTTCACACTCTCACCTGGGACAGGTGGTGCCCTCAGAGGTGGCCCCAGCTGGCTCATCTCTCCCGGAGTCACAAGTCACGTCTGAGCGGCTCCCAGCATGGCCTCCCTGTCCCCTTCATTCCTCCCCTTCCCCATCACTGTGGGGGGTCCTCTCCATTCTAAACACACAGCCTTAACTCGTCCAGGTAAACCAGTGACGTTCAGCCCCCGCTCCCGGGGCTGCCTGCCGGTTGAAACCACCAGAGAGCAAGGTCCAATTAACGGGGAATTTGTGAGGGATTTTTAAAGCTCCCCATGAGCCCAGGTGAGAACCGCTGATAAAAAGTGTGGAAGCCCTGAGGAGTCACTCTCGACCCCAGGCTGGTGCTCAGCCGGCCAGTAGCCAGGGCCTTCCCTTCTAGGAGATGTGCAGGGTTCTTTTTTTTTTTTTTTCCCCTTAGCAACCACAGCCAGGTCAAGGGCACGGTGAGTCAGGCTGTAACCCTTGAGCTTCCTCCACTTCCGAGGACACTTTCAGCCTCTCGGCTTAGCCTTGTCACCTCCCTGTCCCCCAGCCTCAGGTTCAAGGCCCATCTGGTGGGAAGGGCTGGATGCCAGTGCCACCATCACCCCCCATCTCCCACCCATAGGGTGGGCTGTTCGTGATGTCATCCCCAAATTCCGAGGGCTCTTGACTGATCAGACACGGGGGTCCCAGGTGTTCCATCTCTTCTGTCTGAATGCTGTGGCTCATTTCAAACCAAACACCATGACCTTCTGGGTCCTCCTTTGAAACACGTCCTGCCTCAGTGCCTTCCTCAGCTGGCTCAGCCGACTCCCAGCACAGACCGTCACATCTCGTCCCAGCTCCCCACATACGGACTCGGGGTTTGCGCCTGCAGTGACCCCGCGGTCGAGTCCTATCCGCCTTCCGGAAAAATCGGCCCCCAGCATGGCGTTCTCAAGGGCGTGTTAGCGGCACGCAGGACGCCGTCCAGGCTCCTCTGTCAGAGTGGCCCGATTCCTCCTCAAACCACCGGTGTCCACATGCGCAATGGTGTGAGGGCCCACCGCCACCACCAGGCCTTCCCGCCACAGACACCTGAGCGCCGCGGTTCTGTGCCCAACTGCTACTCGTCCCCAGGGAGACCCCGCCAAGGGCTCCCTCCCCTCCCCAGGCCCCTGGCTGCTCCATCCAGTCAGAGAAGATCCAGACCAGCCTTGGGAATAACCTGCAACCTGCTGGAGCAAGTCAGAGGCTCTGGTTCTAACAGTGGCTAAGTGGCTTCCCTTCTCTCGAGGAGCTGGTTAGAAAGGCGATTGACTACCACGCAGCCTGATCCCTAACGACCAACAAGTACAAAGAGACACTTCCCACTTTTGTTCAGATAAGGCTCAGAAGGACCTTGAGCCATCCGGCCCAACGCTTGTTTCTGGACAGGGGACCATTCTGGACCCCCTGGTGACCAGCTGACAAAGGTGTTGCTTCTGGGCAACGCCACCCCCTCCATTTCTGCCACAGTGACTTCAAGAGCCTACTCAGAGGAGAGAAACAGATGCTCACATGGCGTGAGAAAAGCTGGGGCATGGAGAGGTCCAGAGGGTCACAGCCCATGTTCCATCGCACAAGCCCTCCTTTGGTTTCCCGGTCCAGCCAAGGTGTCACATGTGTATTATTCGGGTGGATGAAAGGGCTGTGTGCCCACCAGGGTGGCATGCGCGTCTGTCCCCCAGCCGGGAGACAGGCCCCCTGGGTCCCGGCGGGGCACCTTCCCTACTCAGCGTGTTTAAAAAGAGGACGCCCAGGTGGTAGTGTTTTTGAAAAAGAAAAATACCATAGAAGTTCAAGGCCAGTGGATCCCGAGAGTAGTTTGCATTGGTTTTGTTGTTGAGGAAGAGAAAGACGAGAGGCTGCTGGTGGTAGATGAGCCAGGAGTTGATTCGGTCCTGGCGGCCCCACTGTTCCAAGTCAGGATGGGGATCAAAGAGCCAAGATGAATCTTGGGGAGCCTGAAACTCAACACTGGCATCTGTGGGTCATGAGCCTGGAAGGTCCCTACAACTGCTCAGCACATTCGGTCTCACTGCCCGGTCCCACGCCCACTTTCCCTTCAGTTACCAATTGGGGGTTCCCATCCCCCAGTTCACCCATGAGAGGTTCACCTCTGCGCGCTTTCCCAGCCGCGACGACTTTGCAGGCAGTGTCAGGCTCCATTCGGGATCGTGTGGCGATGGAAGGCCCTCTGCCTAAGTCTGCCCCTGAGTCCCGTCCATGGGGCGTCTGTCCTCAGCCAGGACACTCATCTCTGTCCCTCCCCACCCCCCACCCCTGTGTGGAGCCAGCCTTGTTCCCCACCGCATCCCTCCAGGTCATCTTTAACCACTGAGCAACCCTCCCCGAGACAGCTAATGCATCCTCTGTCACCTGTGGAGACGGCCCACAGTATTTCCATGCCAGCCATTCAAACCATGGTGAGACACGTCCTTTCAACCTGCACGTGAATGTGGAGGGCGGGCCCAGGAGGACAGCAGCATTTTTGTCTTGCTCACCTTTCCATCACCCGGACCTGCTCACAGTGACCCCTCAATGAGCAAGTCACTGAAGGGAGGAATGACCCAGTGAATGCCGGGAACAAGTGACATCTGCAGATGTCCGCATGCACTGACCTTTTGTCTGTTCCCAACCTCACATGTGAGACCACAGATTGCCGCTGTGAGCCGCGGAGTCGGCTCTGGCTCCTGGCGACCCTGTGAGTGAGTGGCCGCCACACTGCCCTGTGCTCAGCAGGCCTGCTTAGCTCCTGTGGACTCGGCCTCTGGCTTCTTTCATGGACTTCATCCATGTCCTCTTTGGTCTCTCTCTCTTCCTGCTGCCTTCGATTTTCTCAGCAGCGCTGTCTCTTCCAGAGGACCCTGCCTCCTTGTAATGTGCCCGACATCGGACAGCTTCAGCTTTGACATTTTGTCCCCAGCCATGTCTCAGACTTCATCTGCTCCCAGATCCACAAAGGGCTCTGTATCTTAAATTCTGGTTGGTGTCACTAGTTTGCTTTCCCCAGGGGCATGGCAGGCCACACTTGCGCTGGTGACACTTGTAAGAGCCCACTTCCCTGTGCCTGGTGGCATTTTTCTTAAGGTTAGTCTTCCTTCCTTCCTTTTTTCCTTTTTTTTTTTTTTTTAGTATTAATAGCTATTGCTTCTTTCCATTCTTTGCCTACTTTCCGTTGGCTTAATTGTCTTTTCCTGTCCCTTTGCCAGAGGTCCTTGTGCATCAGTGACTAACCTTTCATCCGCCTTGAATGTCACCAGCAGTCTCTCCCCATCCTGTCTGGGTCTCATGGTTCCTGAGGTGGCATCACCAAGATGCCAGTGTATTTTCAACGGAGTCATTGGCCCCACCCTCTGTAGCGACCTTGGGAGACGCAGCCACCAGGAAAGGAGAGAGAGCCTGCCCGCCCCGGTCAGGGGCTGGGGCGGACGTGAGCAGTTCTGGCGGAGCCTCCGTCACCCCAGCTGGACTCCACGCCTGAGCAGCCACGGTGGCACTGAGGACAAGATTGGTTTTATTGGCCAAGTAGGAACATTATAGGGAAGTTCATCATTTAACTCAAAATATGCTAAAACTATTTAGAATTCTTTTGAACAAGGAACATCAGAACAGCCAAAGGAACTAATTAAAAAAAAAAAACACACAACCTAATCCCCTGAATTCTAATCCACCCGAGAGCTTATCTCTGGGACCAGATGAGCCTCGACCGACTCTGACAGCATCTCACGGTGAACTGTCTTCTCTCTTGCAGCACTCCCTACAAAGTGAGACCTGTGGCCATCAAGCAACTCTCTGGTAAGGCCCTGCTATCATTGTAACAATTAAAAGGAGAACAGAAGGCTCCAGGCTGCCCATGGATGAATCGCTGTTAGTTGCACATTAGCATTTAAAGCCCCTGCTCCTGCGGGACCTAAAGCCATACGCAGCTGCAGAGACAACCTTACACTCGGCTCATGACAACTGCTGAGGGACCCCCCACCCTCTCTCCAAGGACTGAGCAGACACTGGGCGATAGTCCACTCTTGTCCTCCCGCAGGTCATGCCTGGCCTGCCCATTCAGACTGTGAGCCGCAAAGGTGGGCCATTGGCAGCCAGACGCCCCCAGGATGTCTCAGTCAGTCAGTGGTGCTGCTGCTTTAAAATCCCGTTTCCTCTTGGGCCTTTTCTCCCTCTCACTTATGTTTGCCTCATGCGTAAGCCAACGCTCCTATTGGAGCGTATATTTTGATAAGCTTTGGAAAATTTAGACACCCCTGTAACTGGAACCAAAACCAAGACACACAACATTTACATCACCTGGAAAAGGTCTCTTGTGCCCCCTCCCACTACCCCCTCCATCAGCAACCCACCTGCTTTCTGACACCGTGGGTGAGATTTGTCTTTTGAAGAGAATCGGATAAAAGAAATTGCACACCGCGTGCTCTTCTCCCCTGGCCCAGGTGCTGAGTGTGTCGGTAGGTCAGTGCGTTTTACTGGGGAGGCCTGTTCCATGGGGGAAGGACGACAGCTTGTTCGTGCAGTCACCCGCGAAGGACATCTAGGCTGTCCCCAGTCTGGGGCTTCATGGGTGGGCCGCTGTGAGAATATGTGTGAGAACGTGCATTTTCCTTTCTATGGGATTTCTGGGTCATATGGAGAAGTACATGCTTCACTTTATTTTTTAAATTTTTGTATCTGTTTTCCCAAAGTGGCCACACCAGTTTGCATTCCCACCCACACAGTGTGCGGGGTCCCAGTCGCTCCGCTCGTCCCCAGCACTTGGTAGTAGCAGTCTTTACGTTACTCATTCTACTGGTGTGCAGTAGAACTGCATTAGGTTTTAATTCGTGTTTTCCTCGTGGTTAATGATGGTGAGTGTCTTTAAGGTATTTACTGCTCATGTATAGTCGTTCTTCAGTGAAGTGTCTGTTCAGACCCTTCTGATCGGCTGCCGGCGGCGGTTGCTTCCCTCTTGTTACTGAGCTGTGCGTGTTCCCGATGTATCTGGGACACATGCCCTTTGTCACGTACACATCATAATATTTTCTCTCAGTCTGCAGGTTGCCTTTTCATTGTCTTATTAGTGTCTCTTAATTAATGACCAGAAATCTTAACCTTGGATTAGGCCTTGTTTATCAATTTATTCCTTTTTGGTTTGTGCTTTCTGTGTCCTAAGAAATCTTAGTTTATTCCACAATTAGGAAGTTTTCTCCTATGTTTTCTTCTAGCAGTTTTACAGTTTTAGCTTTTGCAGGTCTGTGACCCATTTTGAGTTCATTTTTGTGTGCCGTGTGAGGCAAGCGTTGAGGTTTATTTTTCCCTTTCAAAATTTAACGTTAATGCGATTTTAACTTTTGTAAGCTTGATGGCTACAGAGCAGGACGTTGAAGCCACCCATGTCCTGCCAGGTGGTGCGCACAGGACACTGAGGACTCTGCGCCTGCCTCTTATTTTTGAAGTGATGATGTTTACCCAGGAGCACTCTTTTCAAATCACTTTTCTGCCTGAGTATCTCTTTAGGAAAACAATTCAGGCCCTGGCTGGTGTGGCCCGGTTGGCTGGAGCATCGTCCTGTAAACCAGAAGGTCTGTGGTTTGATTCCCAGTCGGGGCACATGCCTAGGTTCCAGGTTCGGGGCCCGGTCAGGGTGTGTGCGAGAGGCAGCCCGTCCACATCGCTCCCATCGATGTTTCTCTTCCCCTCTCTCTCCCTTCCTCCCCCTCTGCCTAAAATCAATAGGCGTGTCCTCAGGTGAGGATAAAAAAGGAAAACAATTCAGTTCTCTTGAGGGTAAATTTATAATAAAAAATGAATTTTAACTTTTTGTACTGAAAAAATACTGTTTAACATAAAAAGCTTGTTAATCCCTTGACTTAATCATAAATTTTTTTCACATGATCGTTAACCAAACCCTGTACTTTTTGGGGAGTTCACCTGTTTTCCCCTGACGTGCCTTTTCCGTCCCAGCAGACAGCCCGCGTTCCCACGTTGCCTTCACTCATTGCATCTCCCCAGGCTTCTCTGCTCTCACGAGTTCTCAGACTTTCCTTGCTGTCAGGAACTTGGCACTCTTGAGAAGCCTGTACGGAATGTCCCCCATTCTGGCCTTGTAAGTCTAGCCCACCTGCAAATGGGAGAGAAGAGACCTGAGGTTCATTTTCTCTATACAAATACCCATTCACTCCAGAACGTTTGTTGAAAAGACGATCCTTTTCCACACTGAATTATCGTGACACCTTTGTCAAAAATCAGTTGACCATATATGTACAAGTCTTCCTCAGGACTGGCTGTTCTGTGCATTAACATACATATCTGTCCTTAAGGTGATGTCACGTCATCTTGATTACTGTAGATTTATACAGTAAGGTTTGAATTCAGGAAATGCAAGTCCAAGCATTTCTCTCCTTTTTCAAAAAACGTTTTGCTTATTTCAAGTTCCTTTTACTTTCAAATGAATTTTAGAATCGATCTGTCAGTTGCTACCAAAATAAAAGTCTACTGGGATTCGGATGGAAGTTGGATTAAATATATAGAACAATTTGGGAAGAATTACTGTCTTTCTGTCTTCTGATTCATGCCTACGGTGTAGCTCTCATTTAGGTTTCTTTTAATGTCTCTCAGTGATATGTTGTAGTTGTCAGTGTAAACTTAATACATGTTGATACATTTATTACTAAGTATTTCATATTTTTAATGCTACTGTCAATGGATTTTTAAATTTTAATTTCTGATAATTTTTAGCTTATAGAAACATAATTGCTATCATGTACTGACCTAGCTAAACTATCACTTGTTAGATCTAATATCTTTTTATAGATTTCCTGATTTTTTATATGCGGTATACCTCTGCATATAGAGAATTGCATCTTGCTCTTAAATCTGGATGCTTTTTATTTCTTTTTCTTGCCTTATCGCACTAGCTAGGCTATCCAGCCCAAAAGAAGACTGGAAGGTGTGAGAGTAGAGATTCTTGCTTTGTACTCAATGGAGAGGGAATGTGTGGAGTCTTTCAACAATTATGACTTTAGCTATAATTTTCTTTAGAGGTCCTTTATCAGGTTGAGAGCTTTTTGTTTTCTTTCTATTCCTAATTTATTGAGAGTCTTAATTATAAATTGATGTTGAATTTTGTCAAATGCTTTTTCTGCCTCTATTGAGAGAATCGTGTGGGGTTTTTTCCCTCCGTCCTATTAATAGTGAATTTAACTGATGAATTTTAAATCATTAAACTAATGTTACATTCCTAGTACAAACTCCATTTAGCTATGGTATGTTTTCTTTTTGTTCTGGATTCAATTTGCAAATATTGTGTGAAGTTTAGGAGGGATATTGGTCCATAGTTTTTTTCTTATGATGTTTGCCTGGCCTCATGCAATGAATCAGGGAGTGTTCCCAGGCCCCTTCCTGTTTTTTCTGGGACAGTTTAAAAAAAAAAAAAAAAAACTATTTTGTTGATTATACTATTACAATTGTCCCAATTTTTCCCCCTTTGCCCCCTTCTACCTGGTACCCCCCCTTCCCTCCAGCAGTCCAGCCCCTTAGTTCATGTCCATGATCGTGCATATAAGTTCTTTGGCTTTACATTTCCTGTACTGTTCTTACCCCGCCCCCCCGTGTACTCTGTACCTACCAATTTATGCTTCTTATTCCCTGTACCTCGTCTCCCATCCTCCCCCTCCCCCCTCCCAGCTGATCTCCATTTGATCTCCATTTCTGTGATTCTCTTCCTGTTCTGGTTGTTTATTTGTGTGGGGTTTTTTTTTAGATTCAGTTGTTGATAGTTGTGAATTTGTTGCCATTTTAATTCTCCCTCTATGCACACTTTAGCTGTATCTCATCAATTCTGGCCTGTCGTGTTTTCAGTTTTACTCAGTTCAGAATATTTTCTAATTTACCTTGTAGTTCCTCCTATGCTCCGTTTGTTATTTAGAACTATACTATGAAATTTTCAAATATTTGGGTATTTTCCAGTTATATTTCTGCTGTTGGTTTCTAGTAATTCTATTGTGATCAAAAGTAAACCCTGTATAACTTTAGTCTTTTTTTTTTTTAATTTATTGAGATACACGGCATATCGCGGTGACTGCCTATTCTGCTGTTAGGCCAAGTTAGTTGATAATGTGGTTTAAGCTTCCTACACCTTTACCAATCTCTGTCTACTCGTTCTACCGATTGCTGAAAGATGAGGTTGAAATATTCACTATATCATGGATGCGTTTCCTTCTTTTCCCAGGTCTCTCGGTTTTGGCTTCACGCATTTTCAATTTCTGTTATTGGGCACATACTTATTTAGGACTGTGGTGTCTTCTTGAAGGATCTACGCCTTTATCCTTATGGAACTAGCCCTTCATCCTCGGTACCACTCCTTGTTTTAAAGCGTTGTTTGTCTCACATGAGTGTGGCCACTGCGGCTTTCTTATGCATAGGGCTCACCTGTTGCTTCCCTTTCCGTCTTTTTACTCTGAGTGTATCTGTGTCTTTACATTTGAACTGGATTTCTTACAGGCAGCTTTTGTCGATTCTGGCAATTTCAGTTTCTAATTGGAGTTTTTAACCATTTACATTAAAGGCAATTACCAATAAGGTTGAGTTTAAATCTGCCACCTGGCTGTTCATTTTTCTACCTGTCTCATTCATCCTTTTTTGATATTTTTCTCTCTTTTCCTATGCCTTTTGGATAACGAGGATTTCTTCATTCCATTTTTTCCCCATTCTCAGTCTGCATAGAAGAGTGTAGAAGTGCATAGGAAAGAACGAGAAGTCAAAGAAACCTCCAGGGTCCGGCCTGAGCCACTGAAAGAATGGAATGACACCCCCCTCCCCATGAGGGTGGGAGCTGAGGGTGGCACACGTACAGAGCGGGGAGAGGAGCCCAGTTTGGGACATATTGGACGTGGTTTGGCTGTTGAAGGTCAATGTTGAGGAGACATGTTGAGAGGAGCCTAGAGCCCCCCCTCAGCTGGGGATGTGACGTGGGGGTGGGACATATTTGTAGCTATGGGGCTTGATGAGCTCACCAAGAAGGGAGGGAGGGAGCAGGAGGGACTAAGGACTGAGCCCTGAGACCCGAGGACAGAATTCCAGAAGAAGGAAGAAGGCGCTGGCCACTTGGCGCCATCCAGAACACAGGGCCAGGAACAAGGAAGCCCCCGCGTGAGGGGTGGACGACACAGGGATGGGCTTCGGGGAGGGAGGACTGGAGAGCCCAACACCCACATGCAGACACTTACAGATTGTCCCCAGAAGAAGAATGAAGGGGATTCTGTATAACCATGGAGCCCAACGAGGGCCAATGGGAGACGGACTGGGGGCCCGTTAAGGGAAGGAACGTAACAAAAGCCAGAGCCAGTGTGAGTAGATCTGGCTGTCTTGAGGACTGAGCTCTGCTCCAGTAGGGCCTGGGGTGAAGGGGTGGGTTTCACGTCCTCATGGGACCCCAACAGGTGGCTGAGCGGGAGGGGCGGGCAGTGAGGGGGGGTTTCAGTCACTCCCAAACCCAGGGTCTTAGGAGCCACAAAGAGGTTTGCTAACGAACCTCGCTGCAGAGCACAGTCATACCAATATCTCAGCATCGTAAGGTTTTGAGTGAAGGGACAACAAAAAGCGCGTCTGCTGAAGTGCCGGGGCAAGTCCCCACCTGCCTGTGGACTTCCTCTCTGCATGGCAGGAGCGCAGGGGGCATCCGCCCCAGCACAGTCCTCCCAGCGACAGAGGGAGCTGATGGACAAGTGCTGGCCTCCTTGCCCCGGCGGTGGGACCCAGTGTTCTCCAGCGTCAACTATGCCGTTGACCAGAGGGACCCCAGAGCCACGAGCAGCAGCTGCCCAGGCGGTCACCCTCTCCCTGACACCCCCTCTGCGGGTTTACTTTCTTCTTTGCCTCAATTCCCACACCCTCCAAGGGTTTCCTGGGATCACCCCCAAATACACCACTGGCACTCAACTCCTCGGCTCCAGCTTGTTTTTGAGGGCCCCAGAATAAGAGCCGTAGACTGGGGCTCTGGGAGGGTAAGGACAAAGAGCCTCCCCTCTGCCCTGGTGCATTTGCCAGTGGGTGAAATGGGCCCAGGAAAACTCCGAAGCCCACTGCGCTTCAGCGGCCCCCGCAGAGCAGGAGTCCGGATGCGCACCTCACGTGGTTCTTAAGAGGCTAAATGAAGTGACTGATGCAAAATGCTTAGCACAGGCCTGCCACCTGGTCAGTGCTCAGGAAATGGTAGCTGGCGTTTAGAATCGCCTGCAGGGCGTTTATGAAGGGCTAAAGCGCCCCGTCTCTGGAACTGCCGGGCTTTAGTAGACACGACGCTTCCGAAGGCTAAAACCATGCATGAACCACTGGCTCGATTTTCACTTGCAAGTGAAGTTAATGCTTGAAATTGGAGCACAAGCACGTTGTGTGTGAGTGATAATAATAATAACAGCTTCTTAATAATAGTCCCTATTTTTAGTGAAACTTCACTGCAGACAGCTTTCTAATCATAGCCTTAGTCATCCTGACTTGCCTTATTTTTAAAACAAAAAGAGCGTGGTGTATAAAACGAGGGCTAACTGTTCTCCTGTGATGCCTGGGGGGCTCCTCCCTTTCTGTCTCCTGCGCCTTCAGGGAAGTGCGTGTTCTTGCCCCCTTTGGGGCTGCCTGGCCAACAGACACGGCATTGCTGGGGCCCTCCCTGTGCTCGGTGTGGGTGGCCAACACGAACACTGGAGCCCAGGGGTCACGACCCGAGAACCTAGTGTAGTAAAGACAATGACCCCTGGATGTTACTGCCAGCACCCCAAGGAGGCAGGCATTCAGAGTGCCCCCTGCCTCCGGGCATTTACGGGACGAGGCAGGACACACACACGTACACATCTCATGGAACAGCCGTGAGCCACACACACGTGAAATTGCCCAGGATGATGGCTTTGATAGAAGTGCACCCAGATCCAGACAAAAGACATTTCCAGCACCCCAGAAAAGTTCCCTGGGCCTTCTTTCAAGTCAGCCCGCACACACCGTCACAAAGCTGCGTCCTCTCCTCTCTGCGAGTTTCAGCGAGACGTCCCGTGGTGCGGGCTCCTTTGGGAGTGGGTTCTTCTGCTCAGTGTCATGTGTTTCGGATTCACGCGTTCGGGTGTTTCCTTTCGTGTTGCTGAGTAGTGTTCCATTTCGTGAGTGTCCATAGCTCATCCTCTAACTTGCCTATTGATGGGCGCTTGGGCAATTCCAGTTTGGGGGTTAATTCCCAGCTGCCACAAGTGTTGCGAGAATCTTACTGTGCACATGTCACTTAGGCTGTGTTGGGTGGCACCTAGGAAGGATGTCGCGGGTGGCCATGACAAGACAAGTGTGTTTCACTTCTTAAGAAACTGCCAACGTTATGTCAGATCATTGAGAAAACAGAGAAGAAAGTCAGCTTCCAGGCATGTTTTATTAACCCCCATATTGAAACATGACAAAACATACCTTCTTCTCTGTTTTCTGAGAGGTTTTATGGAATGTTGGTATTATGTCTTCTGAAGTCCATTTATGTGTAATGTATTTCTCGATATGGTTGGGGCTAGATCTTCCATGTTGTTGTTTGTTCTTTATTGATCTCAGTTTTCTTTCCTGTTCCTTCTGTTCTGCCCTCTCTTGGGTTAATTGGATAAATTTTTGTTTTCTATTTTATTCCTTCTGTTGGCTGTTTAGCTATATTTTTTAGCATTATTTTTCATTGCAATTGGTTGTTCTAGGTATTACATGATGCATCCTTAACCTTTTGAAAAAAATTATAGACTTTATTTTTAGAGCAGTTTCGGTTCACAGCAAAATTGAGTAAAAAGTCCAGAGAGTGCCCACCTGTTTATTCCCTCCGCTCACGCCCCCTCCGGCCTCTCACCACCCCCACCCCCCACCCCCTGCATCGGAATCACTCGTTCACTGTGACCCACCCCACGCTGGAACATCATTATTGACCCAAGCCCACAGCTGACATCAGGGTTCCCACTCCGTGGTGCTCATCCTGCGGGTTTTGTTAGATGCATGATGACCTGTACCCACTATAATGTCACGCAGAGCAGTTTTACTGCCCTAAAAGCCCTCCGTGCCCTGCCTGTTCGTCCCTCCCTCCCTCCCCCCAACCCTGGCCACCACCGATCTTTTTCCCTTCTCCTGGTGTTGCCTTTTCCAGAACGTTGTGTAGCTGGAATCAGATGGTGGGTATTGGCTTCTTTCACTTAGTAATACGCATGAACGTTTTCTCCATTCCTTTCCATGGCTTAAGAGCTCTATTTTTTTGTCAGTTGATCAATTCACCTATGGAAGGACATCTTTGTTGCTTCAAAGCCTTGGCAATGATGAATAAAACCGCTATAAACACCGTGTTCAGGTTTTTGCGTGGAAGTACGTTTTCACTTCCTTTGGGTAAATACCAGGGAGCGTGACTTTTGGATTGTATGGTAGAATATGTTTACCATTCTTTAGAAGACAGGTTTGTAAGAAAATGCCAAACTATCTTCCACCGAGGCCGCACTACTCCCACCAGCAGTGACCGGGAGTCCCTGTGGCTCCGCGTCCCCACCAGCGTTTGGTGGTGTCAGGGCTCTGGACTGTGGCCGTTCTAACAGGTGTGCAGTGGTACCTCATGGTTGTTTGAATTGGCAGTTCCCTGGTGACATAGGGTATGGAGCACCCTTTCATAAGCTCACTTGCCATCTGTATCTCTTCCTTTATTGAACTGTATTTTTAGATCTTTTGCCCATTTTTAAATCATAATTAATTTTGTATCACTTCCCATTAAAGGCAAGGATTTTGCAGCAGTATCATTTTACCTCCCTCCCCACAACTGTGAGCTGCTGTTTCCATATATTTTACATCTGTGCTGTAGACTGAATGTTCGCTGTCCCCTCAAATTCATACGTTGAGATCCTAACCCCCAATGTGATGGTGTGAGGGGTGAGCTTTGGAAGGTGATTCGCTCACAAAAGCAGAGCCTGCACGAGTGGGATCAGTGCCCTAATGAAAGAGACCCCAGAGGACACCTTCACCCCTCTTCCCATCATGTGAGGACACAGTGAGAAGACAGCCGTCTGCGAACCAGGAAATGGCCCTCGACAGACACCAAATCGGCAGCCACCTTCCTCTTGGACTTCGAGCCTCCAAAACTGTGAGAAATAAATTCCTGTTGTTTATAAGCCAGTTTATGGTGTTCTGTTAGAGCAGCCCAGATGGACGAAGGCAATCTACATACATTATGAACTCCATGATTCAATATTATGATTTTTGCTTTAAACAGCCAGTTGCCTTTTGAAGAAATCGTGAAAAGGAACTTAAAGATAATGTTTTTACAATTAATACGTTTGCTAAAGGGACTTCCAGTCAAGATGGGGGCATAGGTAAACACGGCTCATCTCCTCGCACAACCACATCAAAATTACAACTAAATTATAGAACAACCATCACTCAGAACTGTCAGAAATCAAGTTGAATGCAAGTCTGACAACTATGGAATTGAAGAAACCACATCCATCCAGACTGGTAGGAGGGGAACACATGGAACGGGCTGGTCCCGCATCCACATGTGGTGGATAAAAATTCAGGAAGAATATCTCAGGAGTGAGGAGCCCCAGTCCCACACCAGGCCCCCCAGCCCAAGGTTCCAGTGCCAGGAAGATAAGTCCCCAAAACTTCTGACTGCAAAAATGAGCAGGGACTGAGTTGGTAGAAGAAACTACTGGAGTCCCACGCAGTTCTTCTTAAAGAGTCCATACTCGAACTTACTCAGACCCACTCCCTCTGAGCTCCAGCACTGGGGGTAGCAGCTTGAAAGGCACCAGTGGCATACAGGGAGGAACTGAAGAGTCTAGCATCAAGGCAGGAGCTAGGGGACAGCTTTCTCCCAGACAGAAAGATGGGCAGAGGCCACTGTCACTTTTCTGAACTCTCCCCCAACAAATCCACAGAGCCAGCAGGTGGATGCCGTATCTGAGACTCCATCAACCTGGCTAACACTGTTTGCTCCATCCTGGAGATCCCCTGAGACTCCATCCCACCCAACTTAAGGGCCACCCAAGCTGTTAACAGAAACTTTACCATATGAATGGCTGGTCTTGGCTCCTGCTTTACAACTTCCTAAATCCTCTCAAGCAAGCAACAGCTGGCCTCAGTGAGCTCCCAGTCCCTGTACCTCTTGCTAAGTGGCCCCAGGCCCAGACCTAGCAGCAGCTAGCCTAGATTCACAGCTTGGAATTGCCTGGGATTCTCCAGGCCCACCACAAGCAGCAGCCATCTCAGATTGCTTTATAGCCCAGGCAGGGTGGCCCCAGGCAAAACACAGGTAGGGGGCTGACCTTGGCCTGCCCCACCCAGGAAATGCCAGAGCCTGTGCACCCAGTAGACAGCAGCAGACCATGTTGGAGCACCACCACCCTGTCCCTGCACAGCTGATCGATCCTCCACAGAGGGCAGATATTGGTGGTCAGTGGTCATAGCCAGTCCTTGCAGCTGACTAGCCTGGGAAAATTCCTCCCACTGGTCTGCCAACAGCAACCAAGTCTCAAATACAAGAGGAGGGTGTACTCAGCCCACATGATGGGCACACCTTGAGTACCCAGCTTGGGTGATAGGGGAGACTGTGCCACTGGACCCTACAGGACACCTACTACATTAGGCCATGCTACCAAGACAGAGAGTCATAGCAGCTCTACCTAATACATAGGAACAAACACAGGGAGGCTGCAAAAATGAGGAGACAGAGAAACATGGCCCAAATGAAAGAACAGATCAAAACTCCAGATGAAGAACTAAACAAAATGGAGATGAGCAATCTATCAGATGCAGAGTTCGAAACGCTGATTATAAGGATGCTCAAAGAACTCGTTGAGGACTTAAGCAGCATAAAAAAAAGACCCAGTCAGAAGTGAAGGACTCACTAGTTGAAATAACAATTTACAGGAAAACAACAGTAGAGTGGATGAAGCTGAGAATCAAATCAATGATTCGGGACATAAGGAAACAAAAAACAAGCAATCAAGAAAAAGAAGAAGAAAAAAGAATCCCAAAAAATGAGGGTGGTATAAGCAGCCTCTGGGACAACTTTAAGCATTCCAACATTCACATCATAGGTGTGCCAGAAGGAGAAGAATAAGTGCAAGAAACTGAAATTCTATTTGAAAAAATAATGAAAGAAAACTTACCTAATTTGGTGAACCAATAGACATACAAGTCCAGGAAGCACAGAGAGTCCCAAATAAGGTGGATGCAAAGATACCCACTCCAAGGCTCATCATAATTAAAATGCCAGAGGTTAAAGAGAAAAAGAGAATCTTAAAAGCAACAAAAGAAAAGCAGTTAGTTACCTACAGGGGAGTTCCCATAAGACTGTCAGCTGATTTCTCAAAAGGAGTTTTGTAGGCTAAAAGGGATTGGCAGGAAATATTCAAAGTCCTGAAAGCAGGGACCTACAGCAAAGATTGCTGTACTCAGCAAAGCTGTCATTTAGAATCAGAGGGCAGATGAAGAGCTTCCCAGACAAGAAAAAACTAAAGAGGTTCATCATGTTAAAGGGACTTAAGAAAAAGATCAAAACTATGAACAATAAAATGACAATAAATACATATCTATCAACAATTGAATCTAAAGAACAAACTAAGCAAATAAGAACAGAGGCAGAATCATGGATACGGAAAGAGTTTTGACAGTTTCCAGATGGGAGGGGGCTGTGGGAGAATGGATGAAGAGGTGAGGGGATTAAGAAGTACAAATAGGTAGTTACAGAATAACCATGCGGATGTAAAGTACAGTGTAGAAAATGGAGCAGCCAAAGAACTCCCATGCATGACCCATGGTCGTGAACAATGGCGTGGGGATGGCCTGAGAGAGTGGGGCATGCTGGGTGGAGTGGGACTAAGGGAAACAAATGGGACAAGTGAAATAGCATAATCAATAAAATATATGCATTAGTTTAAAGAAATACATGTTTGCCATTTTTGGTGCTTTTATTGCCTCCTGTATATCCCAACTGCTAACTGGCGTTGCAGCCCTCCAGCTGAGGAGTTCCGTTTTGCTCTTGACATTTCTTGCCTGCAGAACTGCTGGTGACTAATTCCTCAGCTTTCGCTTCTCTGAGCGTGCCTTTCTTTTGCCTTCCTTTTGAAAGATGGTTTTTCAAGGTATAGAATTCTGCATTCCCAGTTTTGTTTTTTAAACAGCGTTTGCAGGTGTTGATTCGGTTTTTTTCTGGCCTGCATGATATCGGGTAAGAAGTCAGCTTTTATTTTGTCTTCATCCTGCTGCACCGAACATGTCTTCCTGCTGTGGTGCTGCCAAGGTGCCTTTCCTTGGCGGCTGGCTTCAGCAGTTTGCCCGTGAGAGCTGCGGCCCTGG
This sequence comes from Anoura caudifer, assembly GCA_004027475.1. Taxonomy (NCBI): domain Eukaryota; kingdom Metazoa; phylum Chordata; class Mammalia; order Chiroptera; family Phyllostomidae; genus Anoura; species Anoura caudifer. Next base: position 354,410 of record PVKU01000784.1, on the reverse strand, counting down.
TGTTCTCTCTGCTTATTCTGCTTACCATTCCTCGAGCTCCCATGGTCCATAGATTTGTGTTTTCACCAGATTCGCCAAATTTTCAGCTATTATTTCTTTAAGCGTATTTTGGGCACCATTCTCTCTCCCTCTCCTTCTGAGACCCCTTATTACACATGTGTTAGGAATTTTGCTACGGCCCCTCAACTGGCTCTGTTCGTTTTTTAAATCTTTTTTTCTTTCTGCTCTTCAGATTGGATAGTTTTTATTGATTTTTCTCAATATCCCTGACTCTTCTGCTGACTCCAAACCCCTCTGTGAATTTATTTCAGATGTCGTTTTTAAATTCTACAAGTCTTATTTGATTCTTACTCATAGATTTCTCTCTCGAGGTCCCCCACCTGTTTACTATTTACTAACATCTTTTTCTGTAGTCCTTGGATGTGCTTGTAATTGCGGTATTAAGGACTCCATCTGCTCGCTTCCATATCCGTGTCACTTAGGGTTTCGTTTTTTGAATTTATCTGGTGACGGCCACTACGGTTGTGTGCAACGTGTAAAAGCCCACAGATGGACTAAGACATTTGGTCTGCAAGAAAGGCTCCATCTTCAATAGCTTTTAGCAAAAATCCTGTCATTGGCACCATAAGCGATTAGTTCATTGGATCGAGTTACCCCTACAGCATTACCAGTATGACCAGTCTTGTGGGGTCACCAGATGCACCGTCAAAGCCCAGATATGGGGAACCAGAGCTGACCCCCTTTGACCGCAGCACAATTAGACTTTCCCGTGGGGTGTCTTGTCACAGGGACCAGTTATCATAGAAGGGACCAAGTCCCACCAGCATGTGCGGTCAGCTGCCCGTTCTCACATTCGAATCCGTCTGAAGGGAATTCTGAGAACACTGTCGCACCCACGTCCCTCTCCTTCGGAGGTGACTTCATCACACCGTGGCGGGTGGGGGTGGGGCTGGCTCAGAGGGAGGAAGAGTGAGCGCAGAAGGCCTCTCCCCGGGGTAAGTGTGACGCTGCCCCATCTTTGTGGCCCTACATGGGAACATGGCTTGGCCTTGTTGTGATTTGGCCTTGACTCTAGATCTCGCAGCTGCTTTGGGTTATTAGGGGAATTAAATGATCAATGTATGCAAACTACTTAGGACAGTGCCTGGGACATAATAAGGGCCCAATCAAGAAGGTTATGGTTGGCGCAGTCTGTAAAACAATAAAGGAAAATCGCATAGCCAGCTGTCCCAGAGGCCACTCCCCTTCCAGGCATTTTTCTGCTTGCAAACTAAGCCTGAGGAGAAGCGGAGGGTGGGGGCGGTGCGGGGGACAGGAGGAGGGCACGGGGAGAATCATACCTAACCATCTGAAGTCAAACTCAAACTGTGCAGAGTAGGAAGGTCCCCTCTCCGAAGTTAAAGGGGAAAACTCCACCCGATCCCTGCCCCTGAGGAGCAGCCCAGACTGGTGTGAAACACCCCCCAGAATTTCAGATGTGCTCAGCGCGGTCCTTCGATATGTTGAGTCGAAATGGCTGACAGCATCTAATCAACGTCACACCACAAGTCATCTGGGACATCGGTCCCTTTGGCTGCTTATAAACGAAAGTGATTGCTCAGAGGGACAGACCATGGAAAGGGCTCCTGTGCCTTTAAGAAGCAAGACGAGGTCAGGTCATCGTTGACCATGTAACTTTATTGTGCTCCTGGGTTATAAAGGAAACTCCTCACTCTGCATGTCTATTTTATGACGTTCATAAACAGTGAATTGCCTATGGCTGTGCCCTGGGCCAGGACATCCTCCACCAGCTGGAGGGGCCGGGAGAGCAAGAATGAAACAGGTGAGTGCGCCCCTCTTGCTTCCCTGGAAGAGGGCAGCGACACCCCAAGAAGGAGTCGAGAAGGGCAAATAGGGAGACCCCTCCTGGCCTTTCCTAAGCAAAGCCTTGGAAAGAACAGAAATAAAGCCACCCGCCAATCAGGGCCTCAGGGGCATCTGTCTTTTTGGGGCCAAGCAATGAGGGTTTCCCGTCATGCAAAGTAAGATGCCCCTTCCCGAAGGGATAGCAGTGTGTGGTTTTCAGTGCTTTGGGAGAGCACCTGCTCCATGTGCACTTCATGGAGGGTGCTCAGCAGCTCATTCCGTGGCTTCAGGGGAGACTGATAAGGTGAACCACGGCTCATTGCATCATATTAACAGCATCGGAACAACAGTGCTGTGGGCCACAGGTGCCCACATACTGAGAGAGATGGGGACCAATGGCAAACTCCAAGGCACCTCACACATGCTCACGGCTGGTGTTCATCGCACCATCGGGGGGTCAAAGCATAGGGTTCAGGTGCTGTGCCGACACCCATGCATCTTCCTTCAGTGCCCGAATCGGGGGCCCTGAGATTGCTAGGGCTGGGTCTGTGTTCGTTTGCTCAGGGGGAGAAAGGTGGGCACTCCAACCAACTCAGGTGTGTGGAGGACGAAAGAAGGGTGGTCGTTATTCTGTTCGGCACAGGAGGAAGCGACAAGCCAGGGAGCAGGCTGGCTAACTGAATTAGTGCATCACGTTAAACTAACCTTTCTAGCAGGAGTTCCAGGTGCTGCTGGCCTGTGCATCAGTTAGAGCAGATTTTCGTGTCATTCTGTGCTGGGGAGCCCTGGAGCCTCTGAAACAAGTAAACAATTCCTGGAAGGAGTGGGAGTGGCAGAGGCGGGTTCCTTGAACTGTCCACAGCAGCCCAAGGTGGAGTCGGGGCCCCAGCCTCCGGGCATCGGGAAGTGCAGGACTGCGGTAGACTCTGCCCTGGGCACTGGTGACAGCAGCTGGGTAAACACCGCAGGGAGGGGCCCATCCTCCCAGCCCACAGTCTCTGTCCCATCCACGAAGCCCCAGAGGCAACTCTGCAGTCGTCTCCAGGGGTAGGTGGTTCCAGTCCCCTCAGTTCTGTTCCAGCAGTCAAGTCCTGAGGCCACTAAGTGCAGACTCCTGGCCTGAGGCTGGGATGATTGGGAAGCATCCTGAAAACTGGACCCAACCTCTGCCAGCCTCCAAGACTGCCCTGGAATCAATTAGACTTCTCTAACGTGGGAGACACCCCGCCAGCCCCAGCATTTGCCCGGCGGTGCCTGTCACCTGAGAGGCCAGCCAGATAACCTAATCCAAGCGCTCCAGACCTAGCCAGTCCTGCTGTGACCAGGAGACCAGCAGCCCAGACTCGCAGAGGCTGACAACAAGCCCACCAAAACCTGTCATTTGGTGGTCCGAGTCACTGGTGCCTAAGCGTCCATCACAGGGAGCCGGCAGCAGTGCCTTTGAAGTCTCTGTATGACCAGACTCAGGGACCCTTCTAGACAGTCTACCAGCTGTTCTCGAGGGGCAGTTTCCTCTGGGGAACACGTGAGCAGCCCGTGAACGTCAGCTGGCCCTCACTCGGCCTCCATCTGTGCGGACCACCTATCTCTCGGAATCTTGTGTCCATTCTCCCGATTTCCTTTAAAAAATCCTAGTCCACAGGGACCCCACACACCCAGTCATGTCCAACCCTGAATTGCCAGAACCCCTGGCTGTTGCTGGATATTCATAAAGCTATTAAATTTTCACCCTAGTCAGGTAGTTCAGCTGGTTAGAGCATCGTCATAGACCAAGGTTGTGGGTTTGATCCCACGTACAGGCACACACAAAAATTGACCACTGAATATGCAAATAAGCAGAACAACAAATCATGTATCCCTTTCTCTATCTCTTGCTCTCTCTCCCCCCCAACTCTCTCTCTAAAAAAAAAATAAATAAAAAAATAAAAAAATAAAAAATAAAAAATAAATTAACAACAAAAAAGGAAATCTTAAGACAAAATTACTTGACTATGCATTAATTGAAAAAAATTCATATATGCCGTGCAGCCAGCGTAGGAGAGAACAGGTGGGAGGGCGTACGTAATGTCAGTTTTTTCCTTTTTTTAATTTTAAGATTTTATTCATTTATTTTTGGAGAGAGGGGAAGAGAGGAAGAGAAGGAGAGAAACATGGATCAGTTGCCTCTCGCACATGCCCTAACCAGGAACGGAACCTGCCACCCCGGCAGGTGCCCTGACCAGGAATCAAACCAGCAACCTTTCACTTTGCCAGAACAATGCCCAACCAACTGAGCCACTCCAGTCAAGGCCAGTTTTTTCGGCTAGGGTGTGGTTTGGCCTCAGTGGTTGGGAATGACTAAGCTTTGCGATTGAAAACTGCTCTTGCCCCTAAATCTAGGGGTTTAGGGCTCTCCGGGGGTTCCAAAGGTGCTGAGGAACTGAAGGGCACATTCCAGGCACCACAGACAGGGTGCTGTCACTTTTCAACCTGGAGATGGTGCCCCCAGACTCAGCCTGTCACCCCCAGGAACTAGGAACTCCATGGGGAAGGCACTGGAGGCAAAAAAACAAAGGGCTGCCGGTGACCCGCAGTGATACAACGCGACCTGGGGCTGCCAGCAACACTCAGTGATGTGATGGGAGCAACAATGACAACGAGAGCTGATACAAACAGCACTCCTGGCGGGCCTTGCCGGGAGCGCTTGACACACGTGAAATCACTTTGTGTTTAAGTGCTGGAATCCGCTGGGAGGAAACAGCGGCCGCCGCAGGAATCGCCGTGAGTCGGGTGGGAGCCGAGGCCTCCACTTCCGGATCACGGTTCTGTGTGTGCGTGTGTGGGTGTGTGGGTGGGGTTGGCCTTTGCGCGCAGAAGCCTTTTTGCTCCTTTCGCCGGGCATGCAGATCGTGCGTTTTCTCAAGGGAAGGCCTCACACATACAGAGTCAGTGTGAGCACACGACCTTGGCCAAGGTGCGCAGACGGCCCTCGCTAGAAGCCCAGCCCTGCACCTGGGCCCTTTCTGAGAACAGCTGATAGGTTGGCCTTGGGGGGCACACGGGCTGAGGTGTGGGTGTTCCATGGACGAGAATGCACAAGACTGTCTGCCCCTTGGCCCACGCCGCCAGGTGGAGAGCAAGTGTGAGATGAAGTACAGAAAGCATTGTTACTGCGTGGGCTGGAAGTCCAGTCTGGGCATCAAAATGCTATAATGCCCAAAGGGCTCCACCTCCAAAGTCCACAAGAAAATACCTCCTTTCCTTTTTTCTTCCATTTTCTCTATAAAATGTTCTGTTAAAGTTTTTTATTTTAAAATAATTAAAGATTCACACATGGCTGTAAGAAAAAATACAGGCAGAGCCCATGTCACCTTTACCCACTTGCCCACAGTGGCAACACCTTTGCGGGCTGCAGGGAGGCGTCAGGATCCCGCTGTGGCTGCGGACACAGGCCAGATACGGAACGTTCCATCCCCTCACTCTGCCCCCTTACAGATACACCATGACCTTCCCCACCAGCTCCCTATCACCTAGAAACCCCCAACTTGTTCTCAGCTTCTATAACCTGTCATTTCAAGAGTGTTCTTTAAATACAGGCGTTCAATAGGTGACTTTGTGATTGGCTTTCGTCACTCAGCATCCTTCTCTGGAAATTCGTCCAGGTTGTCCTGGGGATGGATAGGCCCGTCCCATCTGGTGCCGAGTTGTGTTCCAGGGTGCACCACAGCTTGTTTATCTGGTCACCCCCTGAAGGGCGTCCGGGTTGTCCCCACTTTGGGGCTGTGACCAGTAAAGCTGTTGGAACATCACGTACAGGTCCTTGTGTGAATATGAAATTTCATTTCTCTGCTCCAGGGTGCAGTTGCTAAGTCATATACGGTAGTGGCATCTAGAATTTTTAAGAAGCTGTCAAACCGTTTCCCTGAGGGGCTGCGCCATTTTACATTGCCACCGGCCACGTGTGTGACCGTTGCTCCACACCTCTGCCAGCATTTGGGGTTGTCGCTCTTTTTGGTCAGTGTGCCGTGAATCTCTCCGTGGTTCTGGCGTGCATTTCCTGATGGTTGAAGACCCTCGTGTCTCCTCCTGTCCTTCCTGTCCATCTGCATGCGCTCTGCAGTCCAGTGACTCCTAGTGTGTCTTGCCCAGTTTCAGGTTGGCCTTGACTGTCGGTTTGGACAGCATTCCGAATTCTGTATCCAGGCCTTTGTCAGATGTGTGGTTTGCTGACATTTTCTCCATGACTGTAGCTTGTTTCTTCCTCCTCCGAACACGGTCTTTCTCAGAACAAAAGTTTTCATGGTGAAGAAGCCCACTTTATCGATTTTTCTTTTTATGGTTTGTGGTTTTGGTGTCAAGTAAGCATTCCCGGCCTAGCCCAAGATCCTGAAGATTTTCTCCTATTTTTCTAAAAGTGTTACAGCACAGGTGGCAAACACAAGGCCCGAGGGCCGAATCCAGCCCTCCACCTTGTTTTATCCGATGGTACCTTGTTTCTATCCCGCGGCAGGGCCAAGCTCTCGCTTCACTGTTAAGGAGCAGTTACATTTACACAGTCCTAAAGTTACATTCGGCCCTTTGAAGGCAACCATGAGGCTGATGTGGTCCCCGCTGAAAATGCGTTTGACACCCCTGTGTTATCATTTTATATTTTACATCTGTGGTCCACTTTGCATTAATTATTATGCAAACTGTGAGGTTTGGGTCAGGGCTCATTTTCCTGCCTATGAATGTTCAGCTGCGTTGGCACCACTTGTTGAAAGGACCCCTTCCCCCATGGAACTGCGTTTGCACGCGCACTGGCCAAAAATCAGCTGTGGGTGTTTGTGGGGGGGTGATTCTGGGTTCATGGGCCTCTGTGTCTGTCCCGCAGAATCTTTCCAGCATCGTAACGTCTTGATTGTTGCAGCTGTATAATAGGTTTTCAAATTAGATCAACGGTGCCTCCTGTTTTACCCTCTTTTTCAAAATTGTTTTAGCTATTCTAGTTCCCTTCTATTTCCATATAAATGTTAGAAAATCTTGTCTGTTTCTACAAAGAAAATCTGCTGGGGTTTTGATAGGACTTGTGTTAAACCTGTCTATCATTTGGGGAAAGTTGACTCCTTTACCATGTGGAAGCTTCCAGATAGGTCTCCTCACGGATTTGCATCTTCTCCAGTTTCTGTCGTGGGAACCTTGTGGTTTTCAGCGCACCTCTTCTGCATATGCTCTGTTCTCATTGCACCTAAGTAATTTTTTAAGATTTTATTTATTTATTTTTAGAGAGAGGGGAAAGGAGGGAGAAAGAGAGGGAAAGAAACATGGGTGTGTGAGAGATTCAGCAATCGGTTGCCTCTCACACGCCCCCAGTGGGGGACCTGGCCTGCAACCGAGGCACATGTCCTGACTGGGAATCGAACCAGCGACCTTTCGAATCCACTGAGCCACACCAGCTGGGGTGCACCTAAGTTTTTAAGTGTTTGTAAATGGTACTGTGATTTAGCTTCAGTGTCTATATGATCATTGCTCATATGTGTAAATACATATGTTTATCCAATTACGTATGTTTGTCTCATATACTGTGACCTGCTGAACTCACTTACTAGTCCTGACAGGGGTTGTTTTTTCTTTTGTTTTTTGGTTTTTTTTGGGGGGGGGGTTGTTGTTGTTGTTGTTGTTTTTGTAGAGCCCTAGGGAATTTTCTATGTAGAGAATTAGGTCACCAGCAAAAAGGGAGTTTTATTTCTTCCCGTCAGCTCCCACGCCTTCCCCTTCCTTTCGCTGCCTGCTGCGCTGGCTGGCGCCGCCGGCACTGTGCTGAACGAGACGGTGAGCGCAGAGAGTGCAGACCCCGCGTAGTCGCAGTCTCAGCCGAGAGCATCCCGGCGTTCACCGTCCAGGACAACGTTCGCTGCAGGCCTTTTGTTGATTCTTGATCAACTAGGGATTCTTGACAAAAAAAGGGGAAGAAGTTCCTTCTTTTCCTATTTTTTCTGAGGGTTTTGTCATGAACAGGCATTGAATTTCTTCCAGTGTTTCTTATGAATTAATTCATATGATCATACGAGTTTTGTCTTCTTTGGCCGGTAAATATGGTAGATTACGTTGATTGATTTGGGAATATTGAGCCAGCCTTTCATCCCTGAAATAAACCCCACGTGATCTCAATACATAATTATTTTCTGTATTGCTGAACTCCATTTTCTAATATTTTTAAGGGCTTTTACATCAGTTTTCATGAGGGATATTGATTGGTCTGTAGTGACCTTTTTTTAATTTTCTTTGTCTGGATTTGGTATCAAATACTAGCTTTCTAAAATGAATCGGGAAGTGTTCCCTTATGTTCTGTTTTCTGGAAGAAATTGTTTAGATTTGTGTTAATCTTTCCTCAAATGTTTGGTGGAATTCTCTAGCGAAACCACTTGCCCCTGGAAATGTCTTTGGGGGAGTTTTTAAATGCGAAATTTAATTGCCTTAATAGTTACAGACTATTCAAATTGCCCGTTCCATATCGGAAGAGTGGGTGGTTCGTGCTTTTCTAGGAGTCGGTCCCCTTTTATCAGAGATGTCCAAATTCTGTGTGCGAAGTTGTTTGGAGTGTCCCTTCGCCTCGCTGTCTGCAGGGTCTGTAGTGATGCTCCCTCTTTCGTTCCAGTGGGGGTGGTCTGTGTCTTCTCTCTGTTTCTCCATCAGCCTTCCTGGAAGTTTGCCAGTTTATTGATGTTTTAAATAATCAGCTCTTCCTTTCATTGATTTTCTACATTGTTTTTCTGTTTCCCATTTCATTGATTTCTGCTCTTTGTTTCCTTCCTTCCTTCTGCAGCTGTTGTGGGTTTATTTTGCTCTTCTTTTTCTGGGTTCTTAGATTATTGGGTGGAGACTTGTCCTCTCTTAATGGAAGTGTTCGGTGCTGTAAACGACCCTCTCGGTGTTGTGCTGTCTATGTCTCGCAGCTAAATTTCAACATGTTGTGTTTTCATCTTCATTTGGTTTGATTCCCTTTTACATTTTCCCAGAGGAAAGCTTCCTCTTCGACCCTTGGATCACTCAGACGTATGCTGTTTGGTTTCCCAGTGTTTGGCGGTTTTCCCGCTGTGTTTCTGTTACTGATTTCCAGTTTGATCCTCTTATGGTCAGAGAACATACTCTGCATGGTTTCAATTCTTTGCGGTCTAGGACATGGTCTGTCTTGGTACCTGCTTCGTAGACACCTGGAAAAAAATGCCTGTTTCACTATTGTTAGGTGGAGCAGTCTATAAATGTCAATTGTTTCATGGCCTTCTAAATTTATCTCACGACTTCGAGCTCATTGACTCTTGGAGGTTATGGATATGTTACTTTTGCCAAAGATTTCAGAACAAGCAATCTGAGGTCCAGCTGATTCACCAAGGAGGCAGGCGAAGCCTCTCCCTGGTGGTTCTCTCCAGTGCAGTCACCTCTTTTTCTCCCCAGCGGGTGTGGGCTCCTCAGAAGCCCAGGGCCTTGGGTCAGCAGCAGCAGCTCAACACACGGCTCTGAGCAAGGGTCCCTGACAGTTTCACTCTTATGGTGTCAAGGGATGTAACAAAAGGATATTTTCTTCCGCCACCTCTAGCCATGGAATGCTTCAGTCAGAGGGGGCCTTGGGTCAGGTCTACCCTTCCATTTGGGATGAGTTCTCAGGAGGTTAATTTAGATGGATTAATTTTCTAATTTTTTTAAAATGAAATTAACATACATTTATTTTTTTAAGATTTCATTTATTTTTTTTAGAGAGAGGGGAAGAGGGGGAGAAAGGGAGAGAAACATCGATATGGGAGAGAAACATCAATCCACTGCCTCTCGCACGCCCCCAGCCCAAGACTTGGCCCACAACCCAGGCACGTGCCCTAACCAGGAATCGAACCAGCAATCTTTCAGTTCGCAGGCCAGCGCTCAACCTACTGAGCCACACTGTACAAATGTGTAGAATACAGAGAAGCAAAAAGAAGAAAATAAAATTTGCATATAATCTTACAGCCAAAAAATAACTACCATTATTATTTTGGAGTATATCTTCCCAATGTTTCCAAAAATGGGATTGCACTGTTTTACAGTCTTTTTCTATCTTTGCTTTAACAATAGACATGACCATTTTCCGAGGTATTATTTCTGAGAGCAGAGCATGATTGCACAGTACAGATGCGCCATCGTGTATTTGGCGCCATCTGAAGGACGTGGGGGTGTTAGTTTTCGTTCTGTGGAATAACACTGACAGGTATCTCTGTGCTCGTGCACGGTTACTCTCTAGAAATGGAGACACTAGGTCAGGGAACACTGGCAGCTTTCAAGCCCCGTTGCCCAACTGGAGTATCGGGATTTTGTGTTTGGGCAGGTTTCTTTCAGTTTTGGTGAAGGGTTAGGCCGAGAGTCAGCACAGATCCCACGAAAGCAGGACCCAGCCTCGTGGAGGCTCCCAGTGTGCCAGGGCCCAAACTGATGGCCAGCTGGGGCCAGGAAGCGATCGCTGCCTTCCAAGAGCATAGACCTGCTGGAGAAGACAGGTCTGTGAGCATCCACACCTTCCTGTGAGGTATCTGGCTTTGGGCCAGGCAGGAAACAGGAAACCAGGCTGGGTATATTCAGCCTGGGACCTCACCCTCGTAAAACCAGTCACCCAGCCCGGTTTTTGCGTGCCAGGCAACAAAGGAGCAGACTTTCGCCTGCTTCCGCTCTCCGGACCGCCATGAGAACACCGTGTTTTGCACTTGAAATATGCCTTGAACTCTCTTTGTCATAGCAATTGCCCTCATAAAATGCACCAGGTCACTACAGGAAAACATCCTGCATTTAGAGCCCTGACCTGCCTGCGTTTTATGGCTGGTGCTGACAGCCCTGGCCACTCTGCTGAGAGGCCACTGAAAGACAGGTGGGCTGCCTGGAACGGTCCAGGAGGGAAAGAGCATCTGGAGGTGGGCGGAGAGGGCCGGGTGCTGCCAGGGGGCCAGGGCCCTGGTGTGGGTTAGACAGGCCGCTCCTCCTCGCGCCATCAGCGCCACGGGCCCACAGCACGCAGACTCGGGCCGCGCTGCTCCGAGGACCCTGTCCTTTGTCCATCTGTCTCTCTCTTTTGGTCTGTAGAAAAAGAAGAGTTAATCCAGAGCGTGCTGACCCAGGTTGCAGAGCAGTTCTCAAGGTACAGACTCTTCGAATAACGTAATCTCCGGAGGTGGATGCTTGTTCTTTTTTGTGGCAGCGTTGGCCTCTCCTCCGAGGCCCTCTCGGCCAGCAGACGCTTTACCTGGAGGAGCTGCCCTCCTAACTCAATCTTTCTGTGACTTCTGTCGCTAAGCCACTTCGGTGGGGTCCAGCAAACACTTGCCTCCTGTCACAGGCCACGTGAGGTGGGCCCTTTTGGAATGAGAGCTCATGTTGCCGAGAATTTTCTCGCCTGGCTCTTCTGAGACTCAGAGTTCAGTCCACAGGAATCGCCACCGTTTTTGAAATAGGCTTTCTCACGGAGACCCTGTGCAGATGCGGGTCCTTTTCATTCTGGGTCATCCCCCGGTGCTGGGGTCAGTACTTGCCGTTTCCCAGATATTTCACCGCAGCGCCTCACTGCCTGGCCCAGGGGAATGCAGATGGGGAGAGGGGCCTATGGGTGGTGCTTTCTTAAAGCCCAAGAATTGTTTAACAGAATGGATTGGAGCCTGGAGAGGGCGCACCAGGTCCCCTGAGGTGGTCTGTGCCCAGGGGCAGGGCTGTCCCAGCTGAGAGCAGAGCGCCCCCTCACTTCCAGGCTGAGGAAGGAAACACCCCTTCCCCCGCCGGCAGGGCACTACCGTGTACCCCGGGGGAAATACACCCTCCAGATAGCCTGAGGGTATCTCTCCTTCCTCCCTTCCACCTCCAGACAGTGCAAGTTCCTTAAAGCACCCGTGCCTCACCTGCCCACCTGCACGCCTCCTCCCGGCACTAATTCCACAGCTGCTTGCTGAGCCCCTTTCAACTTGGAGAGTCTTATTATTACTTACGTCTTGTCTTCTTTTTTATTCCTAGAGCATTTAAAATCAACGAACTCAAAGCAGAAGTTGCAAACCACTTGGCAGTGCTAGAGAAGCGTGTGGAATGTGAGTGGAGCTTGTTTCCTTTTTGCATCCCTGTCTTTGAACCTCTGTTGAAATTAACCTCGCAAACCCGTGGTGAGAGGCGAAGGGAAGTGCAAGGTCTTCTCTTTGTGAAGTGCCTAAAAATGAATGTTAACAGAGGTCAGACCCATGACTAATCCAGGCTTTTGAAAAGTAGCGAGTACATGGTAACAAGTTACAGTAAGGGCTTGGGAAGAAAGCACTCCTACCCTTTGCCACAGCATGGATGGAACTGGAGAGTGTTATGCTAAGTGAAATAAACCAGGCGGTGAGGGACAAATACCGTATGATCTCCCCTTTAACTGGAACATAATCAACAAAACAAGCAAGCAAAATATAACCAGAGTCATTGAAATTAAGAACAATCTAACAATAGCCGGGGGGAGGGGGAAGAGGACAGTGCGGGGGGAAGGGGGAGGGTTTTCAGGAACTAATGTAAGGGACATATGGACAAAACCAAGGGGGAGGGTGGAAGCAAGGGAGGGAGGTGGGTTTGGAGGGTATTAGGAGAAAATACAGACAACTGTAATTGAACAACAATAAAATAATTTTTAAAAAAAGAAAGCACTCCTTCCGGGCAGAAGAGAACAGAAGGAAAACAGGAAGGCCTCAGTTTAGACTTCTCTGGACAGGAGCTCCTGCTGAACACCTGGTGTGTCTCTTTTTCCATAAACGAGGACACGCTGACCCACGCGCTGCAGTTTTGGGGGGATACATCTGCTATCATCACCTCTCGCTTCCCCGTCAACATGAAGGAGAGCGGACGACCTGCTAGAAAGCAGAGAGTCAATTCAAGTCTCTGTTCAGTGACCAAAAGCTAAAATCCTGGGAGGAAAACAGCTTCAGGTCACGCGTCCTTTATGTCCTCGTCCACAAATAAGGAGCTGTGCTCCGTGTGCCTCCCGGCTCCCCGTCCCGCTCCCAACGTGGCGGGAGTTGGGGGACTCTTCGTCAGCGTCAGGGCAGAGGGTAGCGGTTCAAAGCACCGTGTCTGCTACCTTCAGGGATGACTAAACAGAATCCAGACTTGGGGCTGTGGCGGCACCAAACACGAGCCAGCTGATTCACATCCTGAGGACTTTGCTAAGGTCACCTTTCATTATCTTATATGAATTGCTTGGGTTTTTAGGGTCATGCAAAAAGCAATTCACCGAAGCAACTTGAAACAAGATTCACACAGTCATACTTTTCAAAGGGCGTTGACTTTTTTTTTACGTCCTCTTCGCCATTCCGACTTCAAAACAGTTTCCTTTTCCCCATTGAGATGGGGAAGCCACAAAGAGATCAGCGCTTTGCTCAAGTTCACTCAGCAAATCAGAAAAGTAAATAAGCGTGGGGCCAGCTGCTCTCTCTGCCTGCTGCCTGCCCTTCTGTGACAGGTCAGCGTCCTCCACTTCTGGCTGGGGTTCCCCCCAAGGAGGCCTGAGAACGCAGGCTTGGAGGCAGGCTGCGCGCAGCTGGGCTTGCAGCCGTGGCCACAGAAACGGTCGTGGCCGCATTGAACAGAAAAGGGCCTTTTTCCAAAGGACTTTGGGGAGCTCCCATGGTGACCAGGAGGGCTCAGGAACAGGGCCCAGCTTTGCCGCAGGAAAGATGCCCCAAACCCCAGCTTCTCGGACTCCGTGAGGATGCTGAGCTGCTGTGTCTGAGCCCCGCCCACGTGGTACCTCCCGCAGCACCCCGAGCTCTGTTCTCAGCCATGCGCAGCCCTGCGGCCACTGCTACAGATATCAGGCTGCTTCTCTGTGGCCTGGCTCCAGATTCCAAGTCTGGACAGTGGGGGACCGTGTGTCCGCACCCTAGCTGCAGGAGAGGCCATAAAAAGTGCATTAGTGTCCCGTGGCCGTCATGAGAAAGTGCCACAAACTGGGGGCTTGAGACAACAGAATTGAATTTTCCCACAGCTCTGGAGGCCGGAAGTCCAAGATCAAGGCATCTTCAGGGTCAGTTCCTTCTGGAGTCTGAGGGAAAATCTGTTCCAGGCCTCTTCTAGCTGCGGGTGGCTACCAGCCACCCTTGGCTCATGGCCAAATCACTCCAAACTGTCTTCACAGGGCCTCTGTCGCCTGCGTTTCTATGTCTCAAGTTCCCTCCGCCTATCTCGTCTAAGGACACCTGGCTTTGGATTTAGAACCACCGTGGTCCGAAATGATCTCATCTTGAGAAATCTGCCAAGAACTGTTTTCTAGATAAAGTCCCGTGCACAGTTCTGGGACTTGGGATGTGAGCACATGTTTGAGGGGAGAGTGCAGTTCAGACCCCCACAGTGAGCATTTGGCGTTTCTGTCTTCTGCAGTGGGAGGCAGGCTCAGCTTCCCACCAAGCCCCACAGAGTGGGAACCTCCAGGCCTGGGAAGGGGTTCAGCCAAAGAACACAGAAAATGAAACACGTTTGCTGCCGAGTCCCCATCTCCATTTACAGAGGGGAAGGTCCCCATCAGGCGTGCAAATGTCCGGGGGCAGCCGGTAGGCATCTCCTGCCCTGCCTCCTCTCCTCCCTCTCCTGCCCTCTGCCCGTCCCATCTCCCATTCCCCACACGGAAGCCGGCCCCAAAGCCCACCGTTACTAGCAAACAGGCCAGTTGAAGAGGCCAGGAAGGAATTTTCAAAACCCCTAGAGAGAACTATGTTGACCTCGACTTGGGTGGCTTCCAACGTCTGGCCGTCTGGCCGCGGGGACGACGATCGGGTCAAGAAGAATTTTTATTTTGCCTTCAAGCACCATGCGAACTAAGGACCATTAAAGGGCGCAGCCCATAGGATCTTCTCCCCTGGCCTGTGGGAGCCCCAGAATTCTGCAGAACTGCCTCGTCCGTTGGCAGGAGGGCATCTGCCCGCAGGGCCTTCGGGTAAACCACAGAAATCCAGCTAATTAGCATGAATACCTGAAGAGGCATCTCCCCTTCTCCTCCACGCTCAGGCTCGCCGAGTAGGTAGAAATTGCTGCTGTTTTTACCAGTTGTGCGCGTTTCCAGCAGCAGGGCGCAGGGTGCAGGAATGCTGCGGGGAGAGCTGGCCTCTCCCAGGAGCAGGGAGGGGGCGGGAGCAATCTCGGAATGGTGGGCTTGACAGCCGGCCCCCCACGGCCCGCTCTGGAGCCTCTGCTCTGGGCAGCCCCCCACTTCCCCACCTCCTCCTGGCTGCCCACTCATGTGAACACACGCAGACGCATACACGTCTGTGCACCATGGTCGTGCGCACACTCGTGTGCACTCTGTCTGGTGTGCGTGAGCTCTTTCCTGCTCCTCGGTTCGGGAAGGCATCCAGCTGGTGCTGACCACCTGTAGGGAACCTGGCATTGTTCGGCTTAAATGGAATTTCCTGCTTTTTTTCACCTTCTCAAACATTTACTTCTTCTGAATCAAATGTAAGTGTCTCCATTTCCTTAATTCACTTTAAAAGCTCTTCTTCCTTTGCATGTAAAATGTTTGTCATCTTCAAGGAGTCTGGGGCCCTGCTTAGCTTAGAGACATTTTGTAAACAAAGGACACCCCAGTCCGCACCTGCTTCCTGGTTGGAGATGAAGCGTCACAGGGGCCCCCCTTCCTTCCTTCCTCATTCGCTGGACATGGGCCGCTGCGCTGGGGTCCCTGTGGGTGGGCACAGGGCTGCTCTGTGGCCAGGGCCTGGACCAAAGCCTAACCACAGGGAGAGCTGGCCCCATGGGTCACGCAAACAGCTCAGGAGACTTGAAGCTGAAACCCAGCCTTGCTTTCCTCCTTGTCACTCGGGACATGTGCTTTATGTGAATTCTCACCAAAGTCCCTGGAGGAAGTGTTGAAACACGGTTCCCGTGGCCTTAAACAGCTCAAACTAGCTCTGCAGCTGAGGGAGGGCCTTGCCGCCCCCGAGGCCTCTTCCCTGAGGCTTGAGCCCAGCAAGACCAGGGAGGCCAGTGGAGAACAGAGTTGCCACCAGACCTGTCTGCTGCTCCTGCCCGAGAGCGAGGCCCTGTCCCCAAAGCCAAAGTCCCTCTTAGAAAATCATCCTTAGAGGTCCCCTCTCTTGGTGGCCTGTGGCTTGTCCGCAGAACCACCTCTAAAGTCCACGGGAGGACAGCCAGGCATCCGGGGGTGCTCCTGCGAGTCAGCCTGCCCAGGCCAGGGCCCAGCTGGGGAGAATAAACCGCAGCCTCCCGTGCTGCATGGGGCTGGGGAGCCTCTGCTGTCCTTTGGGTTTCTGGGCTGCACCCACCTCTGTTTAAGGTTCGAGATGGACAGGTGAGGCCACATGTGTGACACTGGCGTCTAGTCGCAACCCAAGTCTCGCTGGAGTCTGCGCAGGACTCTGTGGGGGAGGCCCAGCTCCTCGGCTGGGCTTTCTCCCTCCCTGGACAGGGGCGGGCAGGGCTGCAGTGGGTCCAGGCGGTGGGCTGTGCAGCCTCCCAAAAGCAGCCCCATGTCTACGAAAGAGCCGGGAGGCAGTGTTACCGAGCAACAGAAGGTCCGTTATTGTCCGCCGCCTTGTGGAAAGATGTCTCTCAAAGCCAGAGATTTGTGAAAAGGAAAGGAAATGTTTATTTAATGCTATACAGAGTTAAAGTAGTGACTTAACTTCATTAAAATATCAAAGTCCTTCAGGATACCCACAGATGCCCACAGTGCTTCCTATCTCCCTCTGCCCTAATTCAGGGTACTGCAATTGCAAGGAAGAGAAGCACACGTCCGGGATCCAGGCTCTTGACACCATCAGCTGTGTCATCGTCCAGGCAGGATCTCTAATTAATCCAAAGCCATGTGGCACCTTCTCATGGCCTACTGGCAAGAGTCCTTTCACCCTTCTTCCAGGCCAAGTCTCTCTTGTTCCCAGGCCACGCAGCCGAAGGGAGCACCCCAAAGCCGCGTGGTCCTTCTTCTACCAAAGCTGTGGGGAAGGGGTCCCCACTCTGGAAAAGCCACAGGGCAATTTTCTGCTAAAGCCACATGGTGATTTTCCCTCAATGGCTGCCGCTTCTCCATTTAAATCCCGGCTCCAAATCTCTTCTGTAACCCCATTTCCGACTCCTCCTACAATCAGTTACACTTGCCAGTATTCCCGTATATTCCAAGTTTACTGGGCTGCCATCATGAGTCTGGGCAGGTGTGTCCCCATTTTCTGGAGCCAGTCTTCTCCAAGCTCCCACACAGGTGCTGTGACTTGGGGTTCCTCCCCCAGTCACGTCTTGGGGGGAGTCCTTTCCATCCTTCTGGCTCAGAGCATGGCCACAGCTATTTAACACATCCAAGCTACCAGCCAAAGGCTATAGGTATGTTAAATGACCATGCCATGGATGAGCAGCTCTGCATGTCCCTGCTCCATGTGTCCCTTCCCCCAACTCATACCTGTGGGGGAAGGGGTGAGGACATCTTATATGTCCCTCTAATATTCCCTGGACACCCTGAGTTCTGGGCCCCATTCCAAATCCCTATTTTGGGGGCCCCCCTCCTGGCTGCACCCTGCATCAGCAGGAGCCGCGTCTGCTGGTTCCCGGCCTGCGGTGCGCTCTTGTCACCATCTGGGTCCACCCGCCCCACGTGCCGCTCTTCAATTCCACGACTGGTTGTTGTTCTCTTCCATTGATTAATGCAGGGCTTTTGCCATCTTGTTACTCACCATCCATTTCCTTGGCAACCAGGCCCTTCATAAAGGTAATTGCCATGAATGCCGCATCTCTGGGATTCACGGTAGTGAGATGATACTGTGTGGCCCACGGGACTTCATTTTAACACCGCCCCCAATAACTGGCCAGGGGGTCTGACTGGCCAGGGAGTCCGATCTGCGCCCACTGCAGTATCGATACGGTCAAACATCACCCGCCCGCAAACACCGGGAGCTGGGGGCGGCTGCTGACACACGGAGCACCCCTGACGTGTAGATAATGGGGAGAAGCAAGTGAGAAAGCAGAACAAGTGGTGTGATTTCAATTTTGTCTTTTTCACATTAAAGCAGTTAGAATGCATGGGGAGGGGGGAATGTTTGGAAGGATGCATGCCAATATACATATAATATTAAACAGGTTGTTTTTTGCCCCAGTAAGATCACAGGTAAATGTTCAAATATTCTTCGAGATGCACTGTATTTCCTGTTTCCTACAATTATCACACATTATTGTGTATAAAATGGTGTTGGAAACATAATAAAAACAATAAATGTAACCATGGCCCTTCCCCGCCCGGGGATGGTCAGCTCCCCCATGGGCCCCATGACGCAAGCTCCATCTCTTCCCCACGTCTGTCCACTTCTCGGACCCGAGTCCACGCCACGTACCAGGTCTCTCCTCCCAATCTGCTCAGTCTGGAATTTCCTGCCCTTGCCATGTCAGTAAGGCTGAGGTCCGTCTGGCCACCCATGTTGAATCTGTCATTTGCTGACGTCAGTGTGCCCCTGGCAGACCCACAAACACAGCTCCACTGTGGCTCTCCCTCTGCAGGGTGATCTCCCTGCAGTGTGGACCGAGGTCTGGGAGCGCCTGGGAGGCCACCCATAGCGTCCCCCTGCCCAAGTGCCAACCGTGACAGCTGTGTGCCGATGTGTCTGTTCTTGGAAGAGGACCTGTGGCTTTCACGGACTTCCTAACGGGGTCTGCAATTCCAGGCAGAGCACTGCAAGAGGAAGGGCGTGTGCTCGGAGTGAGCGAAGAGAAACACACCCGATGTCATTCCCCCGGTGGCAGCGCACCTGGCATCAGCCACCAAGACAGCCACTCCGCTGGTTTGCACCACTTGCATTTAAGGCCCCAGGCTTTGGCCCCGTGTCCTGGTACAGGACGGACAGTGTCCCAGGTGTGGCACAGAAGGAAGTCACCAGAACCAGATTTGGACGTCAGGTCCTCTGGATTCCAGTCACTTTGGGCAGAAAGAAGCGGTGTTTTCAGAGTCTTGCCCCCATTTGGCCCCGACCCTGGGAACGTCTAGAAAACCTGCCCGGGGAGGTTGTGTTTCCAGCTGGCTTCCCTGGTGCTGCCCTTGGAGAGTTTCCCCCACATGCCCTCCAGGGCCGGAGCACTTCCTGGGGGGCGGGAGGAACTGCCGAAGTCTCTGAGTTGCTTTGTTTTCCTTAGAAATCTCAGCATTTTATTTTTAGCTGTATTCAGATCCAGGCTTGATGAAAAGGGGAATAAAGTGGCATCGTGGGCCGTGTCTTTTTGCATAAAAATTGAGGTGTGATTACAAAGTAACAAAGCCAATCTTTTCTGTTTCTTGTGAACGACTCTAATCTAAAAGCCATTCCAAAGCTGCCTGCCTCCGGGCAGCATTTGTGGGGCAGAGTGACAGTCTGGAAGTTGAACTTGGGCTTGGAGACCTAAGCCCCAGCTCATTCTTTGGTGAGAACCTGGCTTTTCCAGCACACCTCTGCCTTGGGCCTGCAGGGATGCCCTCCTGCCCAGGTTCTGTGCATCCTTAACGTGACCTGTTAATTTCCCACCCCCAGCTGCGCCAGTCTCAGTGAAATGTTTGTCCCTGCAGGGAAGGCTTCATGTTGCCCAGGGAGCCTTCCCCGCATTTTAGTGCCCTGGGGCCACGCTCTGCCCCCACCCCCAACTTTTCTTTTCTGTTTGATTAGAGACTTCTCTGTCCCTTGTCCTCAGCTCAGGGATATGAAGAAAGAAAGCTAGAAGTGGGGACAGGAAAAGTCAAGATGCAGGGAGGAGGGACCTCCATCCACAGATGAAGGCCACAGCCCACGCTTGGCCACGGAACAGGCCCAGGGTGTTTGAGCTGAATGGGGGAGGGGCCTGGACATCAGCGGCCTCGGCGGGAGTGGGAGCCCCTGCACTGAGTCAGCTTTCCTGCCAGGGACACAGGCGGGCGGCCCCCACTTACCAGTCTCGCAAGAGCCTCCCTGTGTATCCATGGTAACCCCTTGTTTCTCTTGGTCGCCAGTGGAAGGACTGAAAGTGGTGGAGATTGAGAAATGCAAGAGTGACATTAAAAAGATGAGGGAGGAACTGGCAGCCAGAAGCAACAGGTAAGGTCTGCGCTGGGTAAGCCAGTTGAAGGTGGGGGGGAGGCCCCCCCACCCCGCTCTGCCTGGATGTGGGGGTGGGAGGTGGGGCTCTGGTCTTTGTTTTCCCAAAAGCACAGCTGGAGCTCTGGCTGGGGGGAGCGCTGTGTGGAGGCGGCCCTGCTCCTCTGGGGAATTGCTTTTCAATGACAGAGCTTTCCTATCATAAAGAGAGTTCGTGGCCCGAGGCTGGGAGTCTGACTACGCATCAAGGAGAATAATCCTCCAGATCAAAGAGTTAGGATTAACTCCCCCAGATTGAAAGAAGTTGACACCACTTTCAAAGAAAGGGAACAATAAAATGAAAAGGCTCTCGGCTTACAGGGGACAAGTGTCCTGGTGCCCAAGAAGTCCCACTCCCAGGCGGCAGACATCCTACAGTAGGGAGCAGCAAGCAGGTCAGGGGAGGAAGGCCTCCAGCTGTCCTGGACGCCGAAGTCACTTGTGCTGCCAAACATGAAAGGGGTCCATCTACCCAGGCCCCCAGGGAGTCAAAATTCCTGAAAAAAAGACCCCAGTCTTCGTCACGCCCCCCTCAAAAGTGGGATTTTTGCACAGTAGGACCCTCTGCCGGAACCGGAACCACAGCAGGCGGCACCTTCAGGGCAGAGGTGCACACTGACAGCATAGGTGATGGCGGACGTAGCGAACGCGCTGGGCACTTCCTGCGTGCCGGCTGGCCGGAGGGCTCTGCTCTCAGGGACCAGCCTGCTCTGCTGGATTCTCGCCCTGCCCGGGGTTCCCATGGGGGGACTGCATGGTCACAACCTGGACCCGCACCCCTGGGGCTCCACGCTGTCAAGTGCTGCGGAGGCTACCACCGCTCCCCGCCCCCCGGGGTTGAAAGGGGACTGGTGAACCCCAGGACAGCCCTGCAAATGCACCCAGCTGTCTCACAGAGTCACCCCACAGTTTGGAGAGCTCTCCCTGCTTTTAAAGTGTGGCGCGCAGCCTGCTTAGTGAAGCGGTGAGGCTGCGCTGAAGGGTCTTCCAGGGGCAGGCGGTGAAGGGTCACCGGATGGTCGCAGCTCGGTCCCATCAGAGTCCGGTGGGGCTGGCCCACCTCGGTGGGCTCAGGAGTGACCTGACGGGCTCAGAGCCTTGTTGGCATGTGTCCTACGGGAACCAGGTCACGTTTATGTCACACTTGCTTGGCTGCTTGGATTTCAGGGGGTCTCACTCCATTTGATTTGGGGCAGAGGAGTGTGTGACCGCAGAAAACTGTGTGAATAATGCATCCTCGCCGTCCCGTAGCAAGAGCTCTTTAGGGGACAGGGGACAGTCCTTCTTGTGGCCTCGTAAGAGCTGGAGAGTTGCTCAGGGCAGCACCGGGGCTGGAACCTGGTTTGGCAACTGGAAGGGCACCTGTGTGACCCTTGTCATGGCGTCGCCCTCGGCTCGTGACTTACATGGCTCAGCTTCGCCCTCATTGCCCCTGTGCCCCATCTGCCACATGCCAGACTTCCGTCCTGTGGCCAGTCCACTGCCCAATTAGCCAGGCCTGTCGGCCACGCTTTGCCCCAAACCCTCCCAACAGGCCTCAGACTGGCTGTCGTGGCTGGGTGCCATGTCCACTGTGGCGAGAGGGCTGGGACCCGATGTGGTGCCCACTGGGAGGGGCCCCCTGGCACGGCTGCCCTCCATCCAGGCCCAGGCGGGGCAGGTGGCCTTGGCAGGGGATGTGGGCCCAGCACAAGTGGCTTTTCCAGTCATCCTCAGCATCGGGAGGAGAGGGTCAAAGCTCGAGCCCTGGTCTCTGACCCGACACGGAGGGCTCCAGGGGCCTGTCCTGTTGGCGTCAGCCCCTTGTCTGTGCAGCAGCTGAAGGACCCCCTTCCCCGAGGGCGTGTCTCAGGCTGGGATGGTGTCCCCTTGGGTTCCTTCCCACCTCTGGGGGCATTGCCTCACCCACCCATAGGTTTCACCCCAGAGCCCATGTAATGCTAGGCATTCATTCTTCAGCCTGTCATCCCTTCCCAGATGACCAAATGCCACCTCCTCAGAGCAGCCAGGGCAAGTCCGGAGCCCCGGCCTCTCTGGTCTTGCCCCTGCGTGTCTCAGGTGCCCCTGTTCCTCCCTCTCCCTCCCTTCCTATAGAAGCCAGGTAGGAAGGGGGCGGCGGGATGCTGCTCCCGGTGGGCTTTCTGGTGTGTGCTGGTCCTGCGGGTCAGATTGCAAGGGAAAACCCAAATTTTGTCCAAGTTGTGTTAGTTTCCTGTGGCTGTTATAACAAAATGCCACAAACTCGGGCTTAAAGCAATAGGAGTGCATTCTGTCACAGTTCTGGAGGCCGGAAGTCTCAAATCGAGGTGTCAGTGAGGCCATGCTCCTCCAGAAGGCTCTGTCCCTGGCCTCTCCCAGTGCTTGGGGTTCCCTGCGTCATAGCGACATCACCCCCATCTCTGCCGCCGTCTTCACATGGCCGCCTCCCATGCGTGCGGCTCTGTGTCCACATGTTCCCTTTCGAAAAGGACACGGGTCATGGAATGAGAGCCCACCCCACTCCAGATGTAACTAGTTAACACATCTGTAACAGCCCCATTTCCTGAGGAAGTAGCGCTCCCAGATCCAAGGCTAAGACTTTAACACATGTCTTAGGTGGGGTACAACTTGACCCGCAGCACACCCTGAGGAGGGTGCACCCGATTCCGGAGCACCTGGGAGGAAGCCGACGGGGGCCCCGAGACAGGACGTTTGTCATCTGCAGGGCACGCTCCGGGGCAGGTGGGGCTGCACCGAGGGGCAGTGGGTGCTGGGGCCCTTCTGCACCCCCTCCCCCGAGAGCACATTCTAGAGCTCACAGCTCCATAATCCAAAGAAAAGACTCCCAGCATCCTAACTGCTCCCAAAGGCGACATTCTCAGCAGACAGTTCCCACAGCGTTCCACTTAGGTGACAGACAGGAGACGCGTCAATGTGACTCTTCAATCAGAAACAGAGCGGCTGGGGGCGGGGGCTGCCTCAAACATCACTGACACATTTGGAACGGAGAGGTCCAGACTCCTGGGCTCCCGCTGAGTCCGGAGCAGCATCACCCACTCCCTGGCCTGGGAGCCCAGCAGCCCGCTCTGGGCCGGAGAGGACAGCCCTTCCCTTTTTAGGGGGAAAGAAACTGAGAAGCAGAACAATGCGTGGTTTGCGCTCTCTCTGTCTCTGTTGATGGCAGGGTTCCATTTTAATCGTGCAGGGGTGCCGTGTAGCATTTCAGCGTCCTGGGACCAGGCTTGTTAAATGTGACTCCCCCCTGCACTGTGGGGGAGAAATCGCACCTCTGAGCAGTTCCTTCCCGGGCTGTCGACCCAACCCTGCCTCTCCGGGAGGGCAGCGAGAAAAAAGGCACCTGGCCGGGTGAGCCCCACCCTGTCCCCAGCCGCCAATGGCTAATGAGCCTGAAGTGCTGACCCACAGCCACCCACACACAGCCCCCCTAACAGGGCCTCGGGGCCAGGGTCTGCATGCGCCAGACCGCTTTCCTCTCGGGCAGCAGCAGACAGTGAATAGCGGGCAGGCTCACAGACACCCCAGAATACACTGCACTCCCCCAAGACACACACCTTGGGGTTCCTTGTTTTTTTCCCCCCACAAGGAAAGAGGTCCTGCTGCCTGCTCGAATTTAGGGCACAGAGTGGAACTTGCTGGTTGACCCCAGTCAGGGGAGGGCTGCAGAAACGTGGGTGGCTTCTGAGGGCTCTAGGGGTCTGTAATCTCCCCTTTATCCCAAACAAATGACCTTGACCACTGGACTGAGCCCCAGGGGGGCGGAGGCTGAGAGGCCAGGAAATAAAGCAAAACTATGCCCCAAACAGAATGAAAAGAAAAGGAACCATGTCAGCTGCTCTGTCAGCTGGAGGATGCTGGTTCCCATGGCAACAGGGCACAGTGGGAGCAGGCAGGGTCGCCAGGCGAGGTGGGGAGGCCCTGGCATGAGTTCCTCGGGGAGCCTCGGTGCTCCCGAGGCTGGGGTTTCCGAGGAGGCAGCTGGATCCCAGCGGGTCTGACAGTCTTGCACGGCGAAGCGTCCGTAGCCCTGCTGGGAAAGGCACACGACTGACCGGGGTTCATAAGGGGCTAAGAGCGGAAAGGAGGTGATGATGGTGCTGTCTGGTCTGCGCACAGACCAAGTCCCTCACCCTCAGAAATGTGCAAAGGGGGTTTCTCCTTCACGGGTGACAGTGGAAATCATTTGCTTGGTACCTTTTATCAGTTCATTCTGTGGCTCTTGTTAAAGCCCCTCCACACGGTGGGGGAGGGGGGGTTGTCCCGAGCAACACCGGTGGTTTTCGTGAGTGCTGCCGGGATGAGGGGAGGAGCAGCCCGCGCCACAGCAGTGAGGCTGAAGGCTGTTTTCTCAGAAAGGGAGGCAGAGGTACGTAGGACTCTGTGTCTGCAGGCTGCGCGGCCTCCCCGTGAACCCACCAGGCTAGACCCGTGAGGGGTGAGATTCGCCAGAAGGAAGGACGGCAGCCACTGTGACCCCAGTTACAGCCTTCTGGGGCACCGACTTCCCAGGTGATTTTTGGTGCATAGGCATCCAGTTTTGAAAGACAACTAAGGACTATTATGTTGTCCTCTGTTGTCACTTACAGCGTTGTGGATGCTGAATAGGTCGCCTGGTAACCCACACCCAGTTCGCTCGTGCGTTCTTCTTCCTGAAGGCGCAGTGCAGCCCCCCTGCCCTCCCACCGATGAGCTCCCGTGTCCCCGCCCCTGGGCAAGTGCCGTGGCTCTCCCATCCCATTCGGTGCCTCCTGTTGCAGCGTCTCCTTTTCCCTTGTCACCCCACATTCCCTCACTGCACAGCATCTTCTTAACTGCCTTAGAGATCACACGACAATCCATCTTGTTGATGTATCGGTTTGAATTAGTTCCCGTGTGGGGCCATTTAGGAAGCTTCTCGTTTGCTTCAGTGTTTTTGCAACAACAGACAACTAGGCGACAGATACCCCTGTGCACAGAGCTGTTTGCTTGTGTCTAATTCTTCTCCTAAGGTGAACTCCCCAGAGCAGACACATAAGGGCTTAAATGATGTGGATTTCTTCGAGACTCCTACTTCACAGTCTTAAATGGCTCTCCCAGAAGGTGGAACTTTATTTACAAACCACACAAGCTACTGCTGTGGCACATCGATGCGCTGGTCCCCTGCCCACCAACCTGGGAATCTTAACAAGGATTCCCAAGGTTGGGAATCCTTAACAAGGACCGGGGAAGCACCCCCGGTCCCTCGTGCTCCCCATTGGTGGGAGGATGGCGAGCATGTTCATGTCCAAGAAAGCTAAGGTCCCCAGGTGGGGAGTGGGCCATGGAGTGGCCAGAGCTCCTGGGGCAGCCCCCCACGTCCAGCCCCCGGGTGCCACCCCACAGGCCTGCGCACTGCTCCCGGTACCAGGCGGTGGCTTTCCATCCGGAACACACCTGACTCCTTTTGCTCTGTTCTTATTTGGTAACCCTGACATTGATTGATGAAGACAACAGAGCCAGAGAGCAGATTCATCTGTCAAGGTGTGTGCAGTGGGAAAAGTCAGGCCCATCCTGGAGGTCTGTCCTGGGGGCTGCGGTGAGAACATTCAGTGCCCCCACACCCTGGGCACCGGCGATGGAGTTGCCTTTAATGGAGCTGATCTCCGGGAGATCAACACCCAGCCTGTTTGTGGTGTGTTAAGTGAATAAAGCCAGTTGGCAGCCCGGCTGGTGTGGTTCAGTTTATTGGAGCGATGACCCATGTACCACAAGGTCACGGGTTCAGTTCCTGGTCAGGGCACATGCCTAGGTTGCAGGTTCAGTCTCTCTCCTCTCAGGGGCATGTGCTGGAGGCAGTAATCAATGTTTCTCTCTCTCTCCCCTCCCCCATTTCTCTCTGGAATCAATTTTTTTTAACTTTTAAAAAATTAAATTAAATTAAACTACTTGCCAGAGAGTAAGTTTGTACAATTCCATCTTCATTTAAAAGCACAAGGGCTGTCCCTGCATGCCTGTGCCTGGGAGAATCTGGAAGGACACCTCAACAGTAGGAGGTATTTTCAGGGTATGAGATTTAAGAGGAAAGAAGTGGGAAAAGTGGGGACTTAGATTTTTTTTTTTTATTTTACTTTATCTACTTCCATGTTGTTTGAAGTTTTTATGATGGAGTGCTTTGCTAGGTTTCGGGAGTGTATCTGCAATGAAGGTGGCATGCTCCCAGCCCCTAGCGTCACCTGCGGAGGCCCAGCGGGGTCCCTGGGGGGGATGGCAATGAGACACCACTGGCTTTGTGACTACTCTCGCACAACAGACCAGAAGGGTTTGTGGGTTTTGCTCCTGGTTTGGTTTGGGATTCCGGTTGCTTGTTTTGGCTCTGAGGAGGTCCCCACCGTCCACAGCCCTCGGGAACGCCAAGACCAAAGCAACAGACCAATCTTTGCTTTTGCCCTCTAGGACCAGCTGCCCCTGTAAGTACAGTTTTTTGGATAACAACAAGAAGTTGACACCGCGACGGGATGTCCCCACTTATCCCAAGGTAAGGTGCAGTTCTGCCTCCGAGGAAACAGCAGCCATGTCCACAGCCCCAGGGCACAGGACCCCCCACTCTCGGCCGCCCCGGCCCCACCAGGTCCCTGATAGCCACCTTTTTGTAAAAACAGCTCCTGCCCTGACCCCAGGCTGCGGGGCTGACTCGCCTGTTATTCTTGGGTGGAATATTTTTCTCTTTGACATTTGTTTAGCAAAAGTGGTCCCAGACCAGGAAGTAAGAGCTAAGATTTTAAGTAAATCTTTAAAAATCTGCTTTATTGGGTTTCCTGTCCCTGAACAGTACATCGTTGTCATGAGAAGTTTTGCTTTTCTATCACAAAAGATTTCTCTGTTACGAGAGACCTTGCAGGGCCCTGGGCACTGGGGCGGAGGGTCTTCACCCAAGCACAAAAGGTCACCCCCCTGAGCGGTGCCTTCAGCTGATGAGTGAAGGGCCCAGCCAAACTGAAGTTCAACACCCTCTAGAGTGAGTGTTCGGGCTCGTGCTGGCTCGCAGGGGCCAGGGCCCTGCAGGTTATCCGAGGGCTTTAGGTGGACACTGGTGTGTTTCCCGTAGGAAAATGTGACCCAAATCTCATGTTCAGCCCCAGGGGGTCATGAGGCCCAGCTTCCGTCAAAACAAAAGGGTTTCAGTACTCTACTGCAGCTCCTTTAAAAAAGAAAGGAAAACCCCCAAAACCTGGGGGAACGCTGTGATGGTTTTACGTCTAAAATCACAGTTTCTGCTTCCTGGGACAATTGACCCCGAGTCCAGTGACCTGTAGAGCCTTCCTTGGCTCACAGGCTTCCCTCCAAAAAAGAAACTCAAAGGTAGCTACTCAGCCCTTATTTGAGTTTATACCACGTGCGTTTCTCCCCTGGCTTCACTTTGCTGTGTTTTTTCCGAGTCAGGGCTGAGCTGGGACTTGTGCGCAGGGAGTTCATCTTCTGCAGACGCAGAGTGCTGCGGGTTTGGACACACTCGTGTGGTCGCGTAACGTCCACCGCGGTCAAGGGGTAGAGCGTTTCTGCCAGCCCCAAACGGCCTCTCCTGCCCGTGTGGCCGTGCCCGGTGCTCTGGCCCCGCCTCGGGCAGCCACCCATGGGACGCCTGCCCCTAGAGCTGGCCCCGTCCAGATTCTTGTAGAGTGTAGCCTTCCAGTCTGCACCCAGGTGCCCCTGACGGGGGGACAGGAGAAAACACCCCCTGCCCACCAGAGGTGGCCGGCCTCTGTCGCAGCACCGAGGCTAACGCCGCCTGCTGTCCTTTCCAGTACCTGCTGTCCCCAGAGACCATAGAGGCCCTGCGCAAGCCGACCTTCGACGTCTGGCTCTGGGAGCCCAACGAGGTGAGTGAGGGGCCTCCTGGGGCCAGCGTCTCCAGGACATGGGGGCAGCGTCCACGGCACGCTTCTCCCTTGCCTTTCTCCTCTCTGTTCTTTTAGGTTTTTTAAACTTGATTCTCCAGGTTTTAGTTAAACTGACTATTGGTAGACTCAGGGGGGCCCTGGAGACAGAACTCAGGAAGGGGGGGTATCAGACAGAGGGGCAGGCGGTCAAGTGCAGGGGCTTCAAACCCTGGGGTCTGAATGGCAGGTGCTAACCCCCCTGCCAAGGAGCATCATTGTGTCATCGTCATGAGTCCCAGGGGCCATGTGCTGACCCCACAAACACCCCCTCAGCGGGCCAGCTGCTGCCTGCAGACCCCCACCCATGCTGTGGATAAATAGCTCTCCAAGAGCGGGCTTCTGTGGGAGAGTCATGCTGGGACAGGCGGCTGTGACGCCCCCAGACACATGCAAGGACAAGACCTGGGACGGCAAGGCGTCTCTTACAGGGAGATGTTTCTTTAAAATTTCCCTTTGCTGAGAAAACACAAAACTGCAGATTTTCTTTGTTTGGTCGAGTTACCTAATCAGATTGATCGTGCCCTTCTCTTTCCGAACCTCAAGAACACAAAAACTCCCTCATCACAGACGTCAGGCCACCAAACTCTGCGGACTCTTTCCAGGTGTCCACTAACAGACACGCAAAAAGGCTGCCCCCAGCCAGCTGCCCAGCGGGACCAGAGTGGCAGCGGTGTTCTCCCCGCAGATCTCAGGGAAAGGGGACTTTGCACCCGGAACGCTCACCGGCCCGGCCTGGCACCCAGGGCACTCGGCCCTCCTGAGGGAACCCGGCTCACGCATTCGTTCCTGCTCTCCCAGCAAAGGAGACGCCTCGGCAGCACCGACCCAAGACCCACAGAGTCCACCTCCACCCACCGCAGCCACCCTGAGAAGAGCCAGCCTGTGTCCAAGGGACTGTCCCCCAGCAAACATCAAGCCAGATGACACGTGTGCTCCAAAACACCTGGCCACCAAGTAGCGCACAGGACAGGAGCGTGGCTCTGCAGGAGCAGGAGGCGTTGCACGTGTGTGGCCATCCCCACCAGATCGATGTGCCATCACGTCACTGATAACAGTGACAAAGGGACCGGGCGTGGGAGGCCGCACAGCCCAGAGAAACGGAAGAGGCGTGAGGAGGACCTCTGGTCTCAGTGGCTCCCCCTGAACAAGCAACCCAGGCTGGCCTGTCTGTGGGCAAATGGCCACGACCGGTAGCCTAGAACGTGCAGACCCCTGCTTCCAGCAGGTGGACAAGCACCACTACTAGGGACAGCTAGACAAAGCACCGTCACTGACGTGGCTTTGACCTCAGCCCACCAGGAGCTAGAGTGGAGCCGGGGCCGCCGAGGGCTCAGCACCGGTGTGGGCGCTCGCTGCCATCTCCGTCTCTGACGCAGGTCTACGTGACCAGAGAGGGGACGTGCCCGCACATTGAGAGATTCACGCATCCGTGATGGGCAGGCCACCTCCCTGACCCTGACACGTGGGGATGCTGGCTGTACATACAGGCTGCATGGCTGCCTGCCAGCCTGGGCTCCCACCAGCCATCTCCATGGCACTGGTGGGGGGTTCCGGAAAGTCTCCAGCTGCCTGCGTGACAAACCAGAGAAGCTCAAAGACAGGACCCCCAACCTCCGCAAACCTGGGGGCACAACAAATTTTGTACAATGGGCAGCAAGGATGAACAAACAAAGGGTCACACCCAAAAACATCAACAGCCCATTCAGCCCCCCAAAACTGCATCTGGCCACCCACAAAGCAGCTGGCACCCTGAGAAGGTCAGGGGCCCCAGTGGGGGGTGGTTCACCTCTGTCCCTTTGAGCAGGGCCAACGCCATGCCCAGCCTCACCCAGCGACCCACATTCACGGACCAAGAGGCTGTGACTTCACACGGCCGGGGTCCCTGGCAGGCTGCGGGGGTGAGCCTGCCTGTCTACCAAGCACCAGGCTTATGGGCTGGGCCTCCTGGTCAGCCCCTGAGTCCTCCACACTCCCCATCGTCCAGCCGCCCCACCACGACCTGCCACATTGTCATGGCTGCCAGCTGGGGAACAGATGCCAGACCACATCATGCCTGCTCCAGACCCACCGCAGAAGTGGCACCAGACGGTGTTGCCTGCCGATCACCTCCAACCCTTGCCTCGGATTTCACAGCAAACATTTCATTCAGCTCACGGGGTGGCCAAGAGCCCCGCCGGGGCTGGTGGGGCAGGGGTGAGGGGCGTGGGGCCGCAGCCTCAGTCCTGAGGCCTGCCATGGCTGTGTAGCTTCGGGTCAGCGGGCAGGGATGACGGAGGCAGGGCGTAGGTGGCAGCCCTGGGTAGAGGAGCACTCACCGGTGTCATGTGCTGCCCCCACCCCACATAACATCTTAATTGTCCCTGCTTCACAGATGTCTGTCATCCTGGGTTCTGCATCCCAGGAAGCAAAGCCCACTTTTGTCAAACTCATTTATTTAAAATAATTTAGTCCTTTTTCCCTCACTTAATTAACTCCAAAGCTCTGAGCGCTATTTAAGCAGATGATAACAGTGACAATAAATCTTCTCTGTGATGGAACACAAAATCTATTTCAGCTTGAGCAAGGCTTTCCTTAGAAGACAGTCAGTGAAGTAAGGTTTGGGAGGGGACCCTTACCCGGAACAGCTCACCTTCTGGACTCCACATTTAATACATTAAGTAGTGACTTCGGGCTCTGCGGGCTCCCGAGGGGCACAGTGAAGCATGTCTGGGATGTCAGTCGTCAGTCCCTGACCCCCCTGCCCCGGCTCAGGCAGGGGAAGGGGCTTTCTATCCGTGAGGCACCACCCCCAGGCCCGTGTTCGATGGAGCCTCGTCCCAGAACCCCAGACTGTGATGCTGACCCACCGAGACCGTGTCTCCAGGGTGGGAATAAGTACAGTCACTTCTGGCTCGGCCCTGTGGGCATGAGTGCCCCCTCTCATCCCGTCGCTGGCTGCTCCTTCTTGCAGACCAGTCCATTGACATCTGAACCCCAGCTGCTCTTCCAGCTTCGCATCCCTTCTGGGGGGTCCTGAACCCCCTCAGTCAGCAGGCTTCGCTCTCAGGAGTCCCAGGGCAGGGAGGGCCCACCCCTGGGGATGGGCCTGGGGATGGGCCTGGAGAAGCTGCCCGGCGGGCCCTGCGGACATCCCCCAGAACAGCAGGGGCAGGACGGCCCGAGTACTGCTGACCACCCTTGCCCCTCCTGTGCCCGCAGATGCTGAGCTGCCTGGAGCACATGTACCACGACCTCAGCCTGGTCAGAGACTTCAGCATCAACCCCATCACACTCAAGAGGTGGCTGGTAAGTGGCAGCCCCTCTGGTCCCCCTTGAACACAGTTTCATTGAGTTACACGGGAGTGACCATTGGGCAACTTGCCAATGGCACTGGGCATCCTTGAGAGTTCTGCCAGGACAGTCGGCCAGTCTCTATGTCACCACCACGCTCTCTGCCCCTGAGCTCCTGCTCCTGTGAGCGAGAAAACAGTGAGGACCCGGGGCGGACACAAGCAGCATGTGTGCTCTAAAGCAGACAATGTGTAAGTGCATGTGTGCAAATGTGTATGAGTGTGTGTCTGAGTATATGCATGTTTGTGGGGAAAGTGCACATGTAAGTGTGTGTGTGAGTGTGCATCTGTAAGTATGTGCATCAGTATGCATAACACATTTGTGAGTGTGTTGTGAATGCCTGTAGGTGGGAGCATGTGTGAGTAAGTGTGTGTGTGAGTGTAAGCCTGTGCAAAGGTGTAAGTTTATGAGTATGTGTGACTGTGTGTGTGAGTGTGCACATGTGGGGATGGGGGTGTTAACATGTGAATGTGTGTGTCTGTGTGGGTGTTTGTGTGTACACATGTGTTCATATGTGGGTGGGTGTGCATGTGTATATGTGTGGGTGTGCATATGTGAGTATGTACTGTGGGAGTGTGTGCATGTATGTGTGTTTGGCAGCAGAACTTTTTGAAAATAAAATGTTACTGAGAACCAAATGTTAAAGACCTGTTAAAGGTCTCATGCTGACAGGGACCCAGGGTCCCTCGAGTAATCCCTCCAGCTCACCCCTCAGCCTCGTGTCCCAGGGTGGCCCCTCAGACACACCCTGTGACACTCGAGTCCACGAGCCCAGGGTGAAAGCCTGGGCAGGCCTGTGGCCATACCCGCCCTCTGGGGGCCACCTCGCACCCACCTCTAGTAACCACGGGAACCCTGCTGGCCTCAGGTTCAGACGCGCATGGGGCAGGGAGCGCCCGAAACAGCGAGCAGGGGACCTTGGGGAGGAGGGCAGGTGGCAGGCACGGGGCAGTCAGCGCCCTCTCGTCTCCCGCAGCTCTGCGTGCACGACAACTACCGGCAGAACCCTTTCCACAACTTCCGGCACTGCTTCTGCGTGGCCCAGATGATGTACAGCATGGTCTGGCTCTGTGGGCTCCAGGTGGGTCTCAGGGACTCTGCTCAGGGATGTGGCCCCCTGTCCGGAGGGGACAGCCAGGGGGCTCCCTGGGGGCCCCTGCACCCTCCCAGGGAAACCACCCATCCCATGGGTGTCAGCACCCTCCTAGGCGAGACTCCTCTGATTCAGGGAGCAAGTGGGCCCTCCTCCCTCACCCCAGGGAGTGGGCGGGTCCTCTCACTCCAGGCCAGGGGCTGGAGAGGGCTTCATCCCACCCACATCGCTCATCTCCCACTCTGTTCTGCCCCTCCTCACCCCACGTCCCCTCCCTGATCCAGGAGAAGTTTTCCCAGATGGACATCCTGATCCTGATGACCGCAGCCGTCTGCCATGACCTGGACCACCCGGGCTACAACAACACGTACGTGTGTGACGACTTCCCAGGGCACTGGGCTCAGCGCGACACTCAGACCAGCCCTGCATCAGAGCGGTCGGTGCAGGCTCTGTAGGACACAGCTCCCCACTGCGGGATTTTGCCCATGGCCTTGGGCCTCCCTGGGCCAGGGCCCTTCAAGGTTACCAAACCCAAAGAGGTTTGGTAACCCAAACCCTTTTGTGGTCCTGGCTCCAGGCTGCGCCTCCACACGGGCCTAGAGCCCTTCCAGCACCAGACCTCCCAATCCCCCGAAGCAGGGCATGATGCCCCCAATAAGGACTGGATGGCAGGCAGCCCACCTTCCTCATTCTCTGGATCTCACTTCCCCTCAGCAGCCTCCGCAGCCTGTTTCCAACAGGAACAAGGCCTTGGGCTAGGACTGAGTGGGTAGATGAGCAGGCGGGCAGTGGGGGCTTTGCTGAAGCTTTGGTCCACTCCCACCTGGGGTGGGGGGCAAAGGCACAGAGCTCCCCCCACCTAACTGCTGAAGTGCAGACCGAGTGGCACTGGTTTGCCTTTGCAGTGACATACGGCTTCTTTCTGTCAAATGCGTGCGTTTGTGTATCGAGTTTATTGTGTGCATGATGACCCCAAATGTACCCGAGAGCCTCGCCAACCTTTCCCAGGCCAGAGTGGACTCCAAGGTGTGGAAGTCTGTGGGCCTCCCCTCCCCCGTGGCCTACGCCCGGTGATGGTCCAGCACCAGCCTGCACCCCAGCACCCTGTTTGTCTCCCAAACGTCTGCCTTCTGCACACATTGAAATGTTTTGCAAGGTGCCCTGATGAAAGACCTGGTCACCTTCAGGGCACCACAGCAGGGAAAAATGGAGATTTCTGGGTGGTGTCCCCCTGGTGGGACTCCAAAACCTCGGGTTGTCTCGTTCAAGGGCAGCAGCGAGCCGGGGGCGCCAGGAGAAGTGAGTTCCTGGCGTGGGCAGAGTGCAGTTGCCTTCACCAGCCCCTGCACCACTGCCTTCCAGCCCCTGCGGGCACCGCTCGGACACCTGGGCGTGTGGCCCTGACACACAGGTGCCTGCGAGTGCCGGCTCCTGAGGCCCCTGTCCCCTCGCCCCCACCCCAGGTACCAGATCAATGCCCGCACAGAGCTGGCCGTCCGCTACAATGACATCTCGCCCCTGGAGAACCACCACTGTGCCGTGGCCTTCCAGATCCTCGCCCAGCCCGAATGCAACATCTTCTCCAACGTGCAACCGGACGGGTTCAAGCAGATCAGACAGGTACTCGGGGGAGAGCACTCGACTGCAGAGCAAAGGGGAGTCTGGGGGGAGACAGCAGACACGGCCACGAGAGCCCTCGTCTGGTGGCTGAGGCTGTTGGAAGCTCCCAGGCACAGCAGTGCCCACCAGGGATCCTGGGGAACCAGCCCTCCTTCCCGCCACCTCCAAGGCCACGTGGTGCCCCAGCATGTGTGCACGGATTCCACCTACGGCACTTCACAGCCACTGTTGAACTTACCCTTCCAGATCAGCCCAGGGAAGCACAGCTCACAGCCTTGGGTGACTTGCCCTGGGAGCATGAGTACACAGCAGGTCCGACCACTGTCCCCTAGCCCCCGGCTACTCTCCCCGGCCACCCCATGACCCAGTCAGCCTCACTGCCCACGTCAGATAAGGGACATCCCGCCTCTCAGGGCACTTGGGGAGGAGGGTAAGAGCGCCATCTGTCCGGAGGCAGACACTTCCGACTCACCACAAATAACACCCGCCTTCGCACAGGCGGTCCCACAGAACATGACTCTGCACTCCACCCCCTGGCGTTTGCAGGGGAGGGAAGGTATCAGGGTAATCCCTTGGGGGAACATGGTGGGTCGAATGGTAACCAACCCCCTGCCCCCCCAAAAGATGTTTGTCCATCTCCTGAACCTCAGCCCTTGAGAACGTTACCTTATTTGGAAAAAGGGTTTTCACAATTGTAATTGAGCTAAGATCTCTCAATAAGATTAGCTTGGACTACCTAGGTGGACCCTAAATCCACTGACAAGCGTCTCTACAAGAGACAGAAGAGGAGAAGGCACAGGCACGGACAACAAGGCCATGAGATGACAGAGGCAGAGCCGGAAGTGATGCGGCCACAAGCCAAGGAACGCAGGAGCCACCAGAGGCTGCAAGAAGCAGGAAGGACCCGCCCCTTGAACCTCAGAAGGAGCAGGGCCAGGCCAACACCTTGATCTCAGACTTCTGGCCCCCAGAACCCTGAGAGGACACTTCTCTGATCTGCTCAGTCACCAGGCTGTGCGCATGGCAGCCTCAGGACACTAGTACAGGGGCCACTGTCAGCGTCGGCAGGAGCCACACTCTGACAGTCCCCGGACAAAAGCCTCCCTCATCTGGTGTCCCCACAGCCTTGGGTGAAGAGGCACCTGATAAACAGTCTAGAATCCAGTACTGGGAAAACACTCACCTCCCTTCTGGAGAGCTGATAAGCTTCACTCTATCAGAAAACAGCTTCGTAAACCATCGTTTCCCCACTTGTCCCTGCTTCCAGGAAGTTCAGAGCTGAATACAGTGCTTAATCACTGTTGTCATTGAATCACTGGTTCCTGGGGCAGTTCTCCCCTTATCTCCAGGGTTCTGGCCTCTGTCCCGTGTTTATGGAGCCACCAAACAAGCCCTCGAGTGTTCTGATAAGCCCTGGGGAACCTCTCTCTGAAGCAGGGAAAGGGGCAAACCCTAAAGACTGCATTGCAGTGGCAGCTGCCCCTGATGGCTGCCCAGTGACCTGGGATGCGTACGGCTCTCGGGGAGGCAGAGAAGCGAGTCATCTGAGACTCAGCATTGGTCCCCTGCCCTCAGGAGGGAGGTGTCTGACTGGAGGAGCGGCCTACCCCACAGCCAGGATCTTCCCTGTGCTGCCCCCCATGGGGACACTCTGGGTTGTCCTGCCTCTGACGCTTTCCTGACGTTCACATGAGACTTTTTCTGAGGGTAGAATCAGTTGTCCCAATTTTTTTAAATTATATTTTATTGATTATGCTATTACAGTTGTCCCAGTCTTTCCCCCTTTGCTCCCCTCCACTCAGTAGGCCCCACTGCTTCAGGCAACCCCCACACCTTTGTTCACGTCCATGGGTCATGTGTACAAGTTCTTTGTCTACTCCATCTCCTATGCTGTACTTCACATCCCCACGGCTGTTCTGTAACTACCTATTTGTACTTCTTAATCCCCTCACCTCTTCACCTATTCCCCACACCCCCTCCCATCTGGCAACCATCAAAACACTCTCCATGTCCATGATTCTGTCTCTGTTCTTGTTTGCTTAGTTTTTTAGATTCAGTTGTTGAGAGATATGTATTTATGGCCCTTTTATTGTTCATAGTTTTTATCTTTTTCTTAAAATAAGTCCCTCTGACATTTCATGTAATAATGGTTGATATTGATCTCCTTTAGTTTTTACTTGTCTGGGAAGCTCTTTATCTGCACTTTGATTCCAAATGATATCTTTTCTTGGTAGAGCAATCTTGGCTGTAGGTCCCTATTTTTCATGACTTTGAATATTTCTTGCCAATCCCTTCTAGCCTGCAAAGTTTCTTTTGAGAAACCAGCTGACAGTCTTATGGGAATTTCCCTGTAGATAACTAACTGCTTTTCTCTTGCTGCTTTTAAGATTCTTTATCATTAACCTTTGGCATTTTAATTACATGTGTCTTGGAGTGGGCCTCTTTGCATCCATCTTGTTTGGGACTCTCTTTGCTTCCTGGACTTGCATGTCTATTTCCTCCACCAAATTAGAGAAGTTTTCTTTCATTATTTTTTCAAATAGATTTCCAATATCTTGCTCTTTCTCTTCTCCTTCTGGCCCCTGTATGATGCAATGTTGGGCCATGCTACCAAGACACGGAGTCAAAGCAGCTCTACCTAATACATAGAAACAAATACCAGGAGGCTGCCAAAATGAGGAGACAAAGAAATATGGCCCAAATGAAAAAAACAGATCAAACCTCCAGCAAAAGAGCTAAACAACATGGAGATAAGCATCTATCGGATGCAGAGTTCAAAACACTGGTTATAAGGATGCTCAAGGAACTTAGTGAGGACCTCAGCAGCATAAGAAAACTCCAGTCAGAAATGAAGGATACACTAATTGAAATAAAAGACAATTTACAGGGAATCAACAGTAGAGTGGATGAAACTGAGAATCAAATCAATGATTTGGAACATAAGGAAGCAAAAAACAAGCAATGAGAACAAGAAGAAGAAAAAAGAATCAAAAAGAAAAAGATAGTGTAAGGAGCCTCTGGGACCACTTCAAGCATTCCAATTTTTAATAAAATTTTGTCATGGGATGTTTTGAGGACTGACTCCTCACAGGCAGAGATCCTTCACTATCACACAATTAGATCTGCACAGGGAAATTGCACCATTCAGAATACCGTTGGTGACCCCCACCCCCAAATGCGTTTGAGATGATCTGTATCGGCTGATTTGAGTTCCGCATTTGGTGCTTGTGGCTTTATTTTCTTGAAAAAGTAGCACACCATACTGAGGACAGAGGTGTGTTTGTAAATGCCTGCGGGATGAGTGGGTGGGGGGTAGGGGAGCGGATGGATGGTCAGACTGACGGACAGATGGATGGACACATTAGATTGGTAAATTGATGGGTGGATGAGTGGATTGGATGGATGGATGGTCAGATGGTCATGGTTTTGAATTACATCACTTTTAAACCAATATTTGATTAACAAAGTAATAAAATGTTTATATTAACTCATTGCACCCTCAATACAAATTTGTAAACAGAAGAACACCGTCATTCCCATGCAATAGATGTGCGTATAATCACACACGGACCAGACAACAGGAAAAACATACCCTTGGAAAATTGGTCATCAACCTCCACCATGATCTGGAAGAGACACACCCTGTGTCCAGGTTACTAAAGCGAGGGGAAGCATCATCCTCGGCTGAGCCAGCCGCCCCCAAGTGAGCCCTCCAGGGAGGCCGGGGTGCAGCTGCTGCTTCTTTGCGGACACAGCCTGGGGAGCGTCAGGCTCCCTCCTGGGCTTGAACCCAGGCCTTCTGCCCTCCCACTGCAGCCTGGGCAGCTTCCTCAGCCTCCTCAAGTCTCAGTTTCTGTATCTAAAAGTGCAGGCAGTAGTTCTCAGACGCACACATAGAGTTGGCGTGAGCACTGAGTGACGTGCGTACAGAGGGCCCGTGTGCAGCCGGCGCTCGCTGGAGAATCGTCGGGATGATGCCCGGGGTTCACACTTTGCTCTTTCACTATTCAGGGGATGATCACATTAATCCTGGCCACTGACATGGCACGGCATGCAGAAATCATGGATTCCTTCAAAGAAAAAATGGAGAATTTCGACTACAGCAATGAGGAGCACATGACCCTTGTAAGTAGGCAGGTTTTACCTTTGGGGAGGGTTGCTGGTGAATGAGTCCTCCCCTCCAGCTCAGACTGGAAACCAAG
Organism: Anoura caudifer; assembly: GCA_004027475.1. Taxonomy (NCBI): domain Eukaryota; kingdom Metazoa; phylum Chordata; class Mammalia; order Chiroptera; family Phyllostomidae; genus Anoura; species Anoura caudifer. The sequence continues at coordinate 316,375 of PVKU01000784.1, read as the reverse complement.
AAACCAAAATTCTGACCTTGCCTTGGAGTGAGGTGCAGATAAAGTCCCCCATCTCTCCAGGGAAAGCTGCCCAGCAGGGGCCCTCTCCTCGTAAGCCATCCTTCACGGCTCAGGGCAGCGGTGTCTCATCCTCCACCTTATTCTGATTTGAAGATAATAAGCACGTGAAGGCAACTCATCTGGCTCTGGTTTCCTAGAATGAAGTTGGCTCTCCCACAAAGGCACCAGCCCAGAAAACACGCTGGATACCAGCTGCTGGGAGGGCGACTTCGGCACTCGGCGGCCGAGGCCTGAAGGCTTCATTCAGCTCCCTCTGGGACGGCCATGCCCTGGCTGGCCGAGCCCGGTGTTGGGAGCAGCATCCCCGAGCAGCCTAGAGCTGCAGCCTGACGCCTCACTCAGGACACGAGAAGGGTCTGCCTGAGAATGACAGGTCAGGGCGACAAGGGAAGGACTGGAGGGCAGTGCCCACCTCGAGGTCCAGCCGAGGCTGTGCCAGATGGTGCGCTGAGTGCAGCCGTCCTTTGCCAAGTCCCGTTCCCCAGGCCCCTGTCCTGGAAGACCAACCCAGGCAGATTCGGGGGCCCCAGCCCGAGTGGACGCTCCTGCCAACTCAGCCGCAGACCCTGAGTGGCAGCCAACACTTGGACCTCAAACACTGGCAGTTCCAGGTGACGGTCATTTGGGCCTAGGGCAAGTCATTTGTGCCACACCTAGTCCCAAAGGCACTCACCTGGCTGCTCACCTGAACGCTCTGCCTGAATTCTTTGGCCTGACAAGTCTCCGTCTGAAAGACCGCTGTGCACCCAAACCTCACCAGGCTCAGAGGACCAGAAATGCATTCAGCTGGGGAAGAGCACAAACAGGATGTGGCAGGCATGGGGCTGTGCTGAGGGGGCCACCATTGGGGGCTGGGGTGGCCCGGAAGGCTGGAGAGAGGGGCCAGAGCAGGACCTGGAAGGATGCAGCGGGGAAGAAGGGGCTTCTCCAGGATGGTGGCTGGGGCTGGGTTCGGGAATTGGGGTGCCAAGGCCATGCCTTCCTGCTTTTACTTCAGCCTGTATTTCTAATGTGCCCCTTTGTTATTCGGGGGCCCCAACACTATCCACTTTTATTACCCTTTTAACCTCTGCTTCCTAAAGTCAAATGAACTCAGATAGAGTCTGGAAGCTTTGGCTAGAAACAAATGGTGAAGATTTATTCAAAGGTCCTAGGGTTTGCAGCCCAGAAGCACAGTTAGGCAGAAACCCAGAAATGTTCTGAAGAAGAAATAGCTAAGAGTTCCTATGGCAAAAAATGCGTTCTTAGGAAGAATCAGCCCAGCATCCTTCGCCCCAGGATTGGTCCAGCCCAGTTGTCAGATGCACAGAGGTCTGGTGGTGACCGGTGGTCTGGATACGTGAACATCCTTTCCTTGAGCTTTCAGAGGTGATCAGTCAGAGGGTGACTGGAGGTCTGACGTATATCCAGGCATTGACGCAGGACCGGGGAGCTCAGGTGGAAGTTCCCAGGCTGGTTAGAACAAGCATTGAATCATCTCCTCATGCTGTAGGCAACGTGATCTTCCTAATTTAGCAGCTTGTCTGCATTGGCCCCATTATTCATCACTAACGATGCCTCTCCACGCTTTTTCTGTATCTCCAATAATCAAGAAGACACCTTTGACCTTTACCATGTACATTCATGTGACAGCATGTCCTTGGGTTAAATGGGCCGTGTTATATCCCTCGGATCTCTCCGGGAAAACATGCTGAGCCTGTGGGGGTGCAGCGACCCCCTTCGCCCCCGTTGAGGCTGACGGTCTAGCTGCAGACCCCCAGGACTCCCACCACAGGTGACGTGGCCAGGCCTTGCAGGGGGCAGCAAAGCTCAGCCCCCCTGCCAGCACCGCCCGCCCACCCACTCCTCTCCTGGGTGGCAGTTCAGACCAAGCCTGGAACGCATCCTGGTCTGTGTGCCACCGCCTGACGCCACATCTCTTCTTGCAGCTGAAGATGATCTTGATAAAATGCTGTGACATCTCTAACGAGGTGCGTCCGATGGAAGTCGCAGAGCCTTGGGTGGACTGCTTGTTAGAAGAATACTTTATGCAGGTAAGAGGGTCTCGTGTGCGCACGGGGTGCGCAGCAGTCGGCCCCTTCCTGGGGGTCCCTGTGTGAACGTGACAGACGGGCCACTGTGGACTAGCAGACGGAGCAGCGGGAATTTCTCCCACCTCCAGAAAGCCCTCACCGCGGGCGCCCGTCAGAAATGGCAGGGGCCGTAATCTGCAACATGAAGGACAGGGGCGACCTGGAAACGCTGAAGTTGTAAAACTGCCACCTGGTACCACTGATTGGCCGCTCAGGGGGTGGGTGGGTGTGGCAGACAAGCAGCCCGAAGGTCAAGGAGAACTGCAGAGGCAGGGGGGCCCCTGGGGGGGCCCGGGCAGGCTCTGATACAGAAAGCCAGGCCAGCCAACATGGAAAGTGCTGGAAGGGATGATAAGCTATGACTACAACAGCTTGGTAAATCCCAAGAGAACGTGGAGCCAGGGGGGTTCTACAGGCTGGTTCTGCCCCTGAGCATCCTTGTGACCCACTCACTCGATTAGCCTCTACCTGTCCCCTCCCCTCAAGGCATGGCCCTGCGCACCCAGCCAACACCCTGTGAGCACTCAGGAAATTACCATTTTTTCCTAATGGTTGGGAATCGTTACTACTGATTTACACAATGCAGAGGGTTTTGGTTGGCTGTGGTGTCGCAGCTCATCTTCCTCTTCCTCGAAGGGCAGTGATCCTCAGAGTCCCCCAGGTCCCGCAGATGTTTCTTTCTCTAATGCCGCCGTCCACTGCTCTCCCCAGAGTGACCGTGAGAAGTCGGAAGGCCTTCCTGTGGCCCCTTTCATGGACCGGGACAAAGTGACCAAAGCCACAGCCCAAATTGGGTTCATCAAGTTCGTCCTCATCCCAATGTTTGAGACAGTGGCCAAGGTGAGAGGCTGTCACCACATGCTGGACAACAGTGTAAAACACACTAGTGCACAGCCATGCACACACATGCGTGTACCCACAGGCATGCACACGCTCACACACACATGCACATGAGCTGTCACTGCCTGCCTCAGAGAGACCCCACCTGAATGCCCCCTCCACCTGAATACCAGCATGCCCTCCGACCTGTCACCCAGCAGCACAGTCTCAGAGCCTCCTGGCTTCCCCCTCTGGGCCAGCGTGGCCGTCCTGCTCTCTCCCGTGGAGCCCTCCTGCACCGTGCCACAGGGCCACAGGGCCACAGCATCGCTCAGAGCCACCCCAGGCCCTGCACTCCCGGGGCACCAGCCATGAGCCCGTCCACTCCTCTCACCGTCCCTTCTGAAGAATCTCCTAACCGTTCCCCATCTCCACGTCACTCCACTCCACCCAGCGCACAGCATTGCCAGGCCAACCTTCAGCAAGGAGACTGTCTCCCCCTCTCTCTTGAAGAGTCCATGGCTCCCCACTGCCCCACGCAGGGGCGCGGTCCCCCAGCCTCTCTAGCCCTTCTGCCTTGCAGGATGGCCTGCCCACAGCTCCTCCTCCCTGCCTTTCTTCCAGCCTCTACCTCCAAGACCACCCTTCCTCCCCCTGGGGGGTCCCAGCCTCAGCCCCCTGCTATTCCCACCAGCCTTCCAGAACTCCCTCAGCACGTCCTTCCTTGAGCCCTGCAGCACTGTCACTTCTCTGGGAGCTGCGTTCTTGTGCGTAGCACTCTCTCCAGAAATGGCACCATCACGGCAGGCCAGGGGCCCCGCCCTCCCCGCCACGGCAGGGGCAGAGGTGCGACTGCAGAAGCACAGAGTGTCCCAGCAGAGGCTGTGCACCCAGGGCTGCGGGGCTGGGGGAGGGGCACCCCTGAGCTGAGTCTCAGAGACTAGGGACAGTCCACCAGGTGGACAGATGGGAGGTCAGAGCCCCTTCATCAGGCCGGGGGCAGGTGGGAGCGGAGTCCACTCGGGGTCTGGGACTATCAGGGGCCTAGTGGGTGAGGGTGGCATTTGGAAGATAGGAGAGTGCATCGTGGACACCACAGCACGGATAGTCGGGGGGACATGGGAGGCAGAGGGAAGGGAGTGGCTCCTACCAGGCCCCATGACAAGCAGGAGACAGCGGGGACTCTGGAAATAGGTGGGCAGGTGGCAGGTGCGAGGGGCTCCAGGAGCTGTTGCCCGGACAGCATCAGAACCTCCGTCACCCTGGATTCTGTAGCAGGCAGCACCCCTGGGTGCCCCAAAAGCACCAGTTGGAGGCATATTTCCTTTGAAGTCCATTGACACACGGGATCTGCCACCTGTTTTCCCCCAAACATTCCTGTGGCCTCAGTGGCGGGCAGGTGACCGAGTCTGTACCCCACTCCAGCTTTTCCCCGTGATTGAGGAAAGCATGCTGCAGCCCCTGTGGGAATCCAGAGAGCGATACGAGGAGCTGAAGCAAATAGATGACGCCAAGACAGAGGTAAACGTGGCCCCCCTCCGGCCAGCAGGCCACCCGGCTCCGCCAGCCCTACTGGTGGCACTGAGGCAGCCCCTCCGGTCAGGCACTCACACCCACCCAAAAAAAAAGCCATGTCAGTCAAATCAGGGAACAGTGCTGCCCACCTGGGATGTGTCCACAGCATCTCCCTCCCTGCTGGGTGGCACCCAGCCCCCATCCTCCCTCCCCTCTGCCTGCCCCAGCCAGCACAGATCTGGTTCCGGGAGAGGGCAGTGTCTCCCCCTGGTGAGGGAAAAGCCGCCACCGTGTCCCAACTCCAGCCCACAGACTCCCACGCAGGGCAGCTCGGCCCCTCCCAGGGTCCAGGGAGACAGACCAGGCCTGGCTTTAGGGTGCTCTGGGCACTGATACGATCCCCAGGCTCCGAGCTGGGGCAGAGGCTTTCCACAAAGCCTCACAAGCTGGTCTGCGCAAATCACTGGGCCAGGGCCCCTGCCTCTCGGGACCACCCAAGGACCTCCCCGCCTGACCTCCAGCCGCCCCAGGTGTGGCCTCCCCTCTCTCCAGGGGCCCCGGTGCAGCCTCAAGTCTCCCTACTGCCTCATGCTTTGTCCCCGTCTGGCCTTGGCTGGCCTCACCCCATCCCACCCTGGCAGTGCCCCCGCCTGTACCACGTCTTCTTCACTGCTCACTTCAGCCAGGGTCCCCCCCATTATGGTGTCCCCCCCATGTCTTTGCCACTGGGCCCTCCCACCACACACTGCTGAGGCTCACCCTGTGTCGCTCTCGTCTCTCAACCTACTTGGGGCTACACTGGACGTGTTGTATCTGCTCAGTAAATGCATACGAGCCCACTGACCCGCACACCAGCCACCTCGATCTCTCTAGTTAGATTCTAGCAGAAAGTCACAGGTCCTGAAACGCTAAAAGCTTAGCAAATGACAGAGGCAACAGATGTCAGAAGAGGTGTCCCCGCCCAGGCCCCCTGCAGGAGAGCCGCAGGGCCCTGGCCCTCCTGGGCCATCCACAAGCCATCTCAACGAGGCCTTGGATATCCCAAGTCCCAGTCTCGGCTGCCCAGTGGGGGCCACTGGGACCCTCCAAGGTATCTTCTTGCCCCCAGAAAGGACAAACCCGAAGAGCAGGTAAAAGGGCCGTGGACTCCCCAGTCACCACCACCAGTCCCCGGGGCTGTGCCCACTGTCCAAGCACCAGACAGTGACTGTGCAGGGCAAGGCCTCCCGTAGCAGGAAGGCAGCTCGTGTGCAGAGCCGCGTCTGAGCAGCTCACACAGACGTCCTGGCACAGCGAGCCTGTGGGCTCTCATCTCTGCCTTGCCACATTCCAGCCCCTTCCGTCAATGGGGAGCTCTTGAGCAGACGGCAGTCACTCAGTGTCCCTGGAGCCTGACCTTTGCCTTCTTTGTGCTCTGTCCTGGTTGCAGAAGGCAGAGAGCCAGACGGGTGGGGGCCCCGACAAGCCGAGGGAGAAAAGCAGAGATGCCAGAGAAAGCGAAGGTAATTCCCACTGAATTACTGAGACACGCTTGGGACCTGGGGAGGGAGGGGAGGAAGCGGGGAGGAAACCTGAATACCAAATACGTTCAAATAAGGGACACGCTTTTCCTCATTTATAACAATTAGAATTAGGCTGTGAAGGAAGGGGGGCATGCTTTGGTTAATAGAAAAAGGTCAATAATTAGCATGGGTACCACTTCTAAAGGAAGACACCTCTTTAAAGCTTTTCACAAAGAACGTGTTTGCTGGCATCACTGTGCTCGTGTTCCCGTGCCCTTGTGGACATTAGTCATTCAGCTCAGCCCACACGGAAGGCACCACAGCTCATTCGGCCGAATAATAAGGTTACACCATGCGTGGGTCTAAAGGGCCATTTGAGAGAGGCCCAGTTCATAAAGCATTCAAGGTGCCGGGCATGAGAAACGGGTCTGGTTTTGCAAGGCGAGTGGAGGCCCCAGCATCCGACAAACCAAGCTTCGGGGCCAGCTCTGCTAAGTACAAGCTCCGTGACGTGTGCAGGCCGCCCAGACTCTCTGAGCCAAAGTGAAGGTAATTGCACCCCCGGTGCTGTTGTTGTAGCAACTGACCGACCGAGCAGAGTGCTGGTGCCCAAGAGCACGCAGCCGATGCTGGCTTTTCATTTTGAAGTCACATCACAGTTTTGAATGGCTTGGAAAAGGGATCAAAATTGTTTTATTTTGCCTAAACGTGTTCAACAATATGTCCGATGGCCTCATTTTTCAAACACAGTCTGTGTCTAATCCTGTGACATTTGCCACATCGCCTGCACATTGCAGCCCCAACAAAAACAAACCTGTGGTCACTTTCCCTTCCCAGCAGACCATGCCTGAAGGAAGCAGGAGCGCCCTTGGGTGTTCGGGGCCGGGCCGCCCAACCGGAGAGGCCTTCGCCCAGGGAAGAGCGGATCCTGACCCCCTGGCACCCCACGACCACGTTTTCTAAGAACCACTTTGTTCACTGATAGCAAAACAAAAGAAGACGAAATTAATGATGCTGTACAGAATTTTTATTTTTAAACTGCCTTTTAAATAATATATTCTTATACAGAAATGGGTACTGTACTTTTTCTTTGGTGCGTCTGAGAGACAGTGGAAGCCCTCCCTCGTTCTCCCGTGGAGGCAGGGACGCTGTGCTTGCTCGCAGAGGTAACCGGACCGCCTGCCCAGTCGATGCGATGCGTGCCTCCGCGTACATTCCGCATTAAATGTCAGACCGCTGCCGGGAGCGCAAGGCGCGTGCGTGTCCTGTGTTCGTAAGCTGCGCAGGGGGCACTGGTGCCTGGTGGGGAGGGGAGGGCCTGAGGCCGCCGGTCACCCTGCAGACAAGACAAAGACCACACAGGACGCACACACCCCGCGCCCATTTGCAAGAGGTGGGCACCGAGCCTTTACCGTAACTCGGAGGAGAAAAGGAGCCTCGGTGACTCAGCACGTCAGAGGGTGTCTGGCCAGGGAGAAGCTAACCTTTCCTTCGTGCTTTGTTTTCGGGACCAGCACTGGGGGCTTTTCTGGCTGGCACCGAGCCCACAGAGGGACACCCAACCCCGGCTTGTTTGAGGGGCCGCACGCGCCTCCTGAGCCGTCACTCAGTGCCGCCACCTGCGTTTACACTCCCCAGTGCCTCCCAGGGCTGTGGGCCCCACCTGTGCCCACTCTAGGGACAAAATAAGCTGCCAAAGAGCCTCCACTCTAGAACTGACCTTTCGAGCTCATCTGCATGTATGACCTGGCCGGTTCCATTTCCACGGAGCATTCCCGCCCTCTTGGTGTGTTCCAGAATACCACTCCCCATCTTTGCAGAATTCATTTTTGAGCTGAGGGGTTTTCCATCTCTTCTGAGAGCTGCATTTCCCAAATTTTCTCACCCCTAAGTAGGAGAAAATCATCTCCCAGGTCGTGTGCCTGCTTTTTCTTGTATTTTTTAAAAGATTTTAGTTATTTATTTTTAGAGAGAGGGGAAGGGAGGGGGAAAGAAGGAGACAGACATCAATGGTTTCCTCTCACATACCCCCTACTGGGTACCTGGCCTACAATCCAGGCATGTGCCTTGACTGGGAATCAAACCAGCAACCCTTTGGTTCGCAGGCTAGCACTCAATCTACTGAACCGAACCAGCCAGGGCTGCTTTTTCTTTTAAAAACGCAGAGCCCTCCCACTCTGGCCGAATGACAACATGCCGGGCCTTTGCGGTGGGACCGCCAGGCCCCTTGCCCTCCTGCCCTTCCTTCCTCCCTCTGGTCCTTAAATGGGTCTGGTGCCCCCTCTGGATCAGATGCCTTGTGGGCCGCACCCTTGGAGCTCTCAGCCAGGCCAGTGGGAAAACCAGTGAGTAAAGGATTGTCATGAAGCTCCATGCTCTTGCATTGCTTGTGGTCGCACACGACACCTGGGAGCCTGCGGAAAGAGCCTGAGGGCAGCTCCAGAGTCACCTCTGAAAGACCAGTGGGCACCAGGAGGAGGTGGGGGGGGCCTCCAGGGGGCTGAGAGCCATAGCCTCTGTGACCCACTCTCTGGAGGAGCTGGCCTTGAGTCCTGTCGGAGGATAACCAGTGAGCCAGGCAACATCCACCCCAGGGGACAGTGTGACAGAGGCCCCGTACTTGGAGCATGGGGAGAAGGCAGCCAGGGGCAGTGGTGAGGCAGGGGTGAGACGGGGCTGCAGGTGCCCTGGGGTGTCTGTGCAGAACAGTGGGGCTGGCCATGCTGGAGACCGGAGGTCAGGGAGGGACACATCCATCCTTGTCAGGGAGAGGTGGCAGTAGGCTCTGAGGACTGGTCTTGGCCATCAGCTGTGAGAATGAGGGAGCGATGTCCACCTACAGTCACCACCAAGGGGACTCACACGCTGACCGGGCCCTGCGGTGCACCCACCTTCCCCGGCGCTGACCCCCACAGTAGGAGCCTGTCCTCCAGGCCTGCCCCATGGCCCTGCTGCTCCCACTGAAGTTCCAAGAGCCCAGAGCTGATCTGGGGTGACCCACATTGTTCTGTAGATAGGTAGCCTGCAAAAAATAATTTTCCAGGTCCCCACACATCCCAGGACCAGCGCTGGTGACTGGTACATATTAGGAGCTCAGACATTTGCCAAATAAATAAATGAATTTGAATTTGTGGTTGCTACCCTAAAGAGTCATGTAAGAGAAAAGTCATCCTGCAGAATGTGTGTGGTGGGGGCGGGGGGACAGTGACACTCATGTATTCTGCGAGAGTGTGCGTGTGAGTGTTCACATTTATGACACACCTGCGCCTATTGCATACCGAGCCTTCCGCCACCACCCCCTCTGACAGAAAGGAATTTAACACAATGCAGAGATGTCTGGCATCTGTCCTGTCTTGGCACGGTTTCTCAGACCTGGCAGCAAATGGGGTAAAATCAGGGAACATTTGGACTTCACTAAGGAACAAAGGGACAGGTGCAAGAGAGAGGCGGTGGAGGCAGACGGTGGGTCCCTCCCAAAACCGTGAGACGTGGCATCCAAGCCCCCTCAGCACCTGATGGCTATTCATGGCAATGAGAGCTCTGGAGTAATTTCTACTGTTTTCCTTAAAAATCACTTTCCAGCCCTGGCTGGTGTGGCTCAGTGGATTGGGTGCTGGCCTGTGAACCAAAAAGTCGCAGGTTCAATTCCCCGTCAGGGTGCATGCCTGGGTTGAGGGCCGGTTCCCCAGATGGATGCGTGCAAGAGGCAACCAGTCACTGTATCTCTCACACATGGATGTTTCTCTCCTTCTCTACCTCCCTCCTTTCCCCTCTCTCTCAGAAGTAAATAAAATCTTTAAAAAATATAATAATAATTTTATAAAAAACTTAAAATCCCAGTTGGGATGGAACAGAAGGAATCCTTAAGTGGTGGTGGCTGGCTAACCTGTCTGTTCTCACTGCTGCTGCAGGTGCCCAGAGATGCCTGCTCAATAGCTGACCTGTGTCCCATGGGTGCGAGCCATGGGTGCGAGCTGGAGGAAGTGGCTGCCAGTGTGGCCCTCGGCGCCCAGCACTAGGGACACTTACGCTGGCCCCATGGGCCAGGGCTGCCTGCCAGCCTGATGTATATGGTGTGCTGCCCATAGTCGGGAAGGAGCCACACAGAAATGTCCCTTGTTTATATACGACCTGCGCACCTAGGACAGGCTCGTCCATCCTGAATGGGAACCCAAGGGGCGTCCAGAGGTCCCAGCCAGCCTCCTCTGGTGGCGTCCTCTCCATGGGCCTGTGGACCTGGCTGCTCCTGCCCTCCTGGGCTGGTCCAGCTCCCGCCAGCAGAAGGAGGGTCCCCCCAGAGGCCGCCTGCTCTGGAAAGAGCCTGGCAGGACTGAGTTTGAACCCCTCCAGGTTTCTCTGCTCCCTGATTGTGTGGGCTACAGACCTTCTGCATCAGTATCCTGTGGCCACCGTAACAAAGCACCGCAAGCCTGGTGGCTTCGAACAACAAGAGTTTACTCTCTCTCACTTCTGGAGGCCAGAGGCCAAAACCAGAGAGTCTGCGGGGCCTGTAGGTTCCAGGGGAGAGCCCTTCCTCATCTCCTCCCAGTTCTGGTGGCTGCCAGCAACCCTTGCGGTTCCTTGGCTTGTGGCCGCATGACCCCAACCTCTGCCTCCACTGCCACACGGCCTCCTCCTCTGGGTGTCTCTGTGTCCAGATTTCCTTATAAGGACACCAGTCACTGAATGAGGGCCCCGCCTAATCCATATGACCTCATCTTAATTATCTCTATAGGGAACCCATTTCCAAATAAGGTCACACTCATAGGTGCCAGGGGCTATGTTAATTGCGGGGAGGGGCATAGTTCAAACCCCTGCACCCTCGCAGTATTAGTTTTCCAATCTGTCAATTCCCACCTCTCTGGGTTGTGGCGAGGATTAAGTGAAATAACATGCCAGGCATTCAGCATAATGCCTAGCACCCAGCCCTCCCTCAACACCAGGTACCCCTCAGGAGCCTGCCTCCATCTCTCCATGGGCTAAGGCATCATCTCATGGGGCCATCACCCACCTACATCCCCTGCCAGGGCAGGGCTGTGGCTCTGTTATCTGGGGCTGTTTCCTCTTGGTCAGACTTCCCCAAACAAGCCGGGATCTGAGGAAGGCAGAAGGCAAGCCCCCACGAGACAGGAGACTAGCAGACCCAGAGTACAAGGCAGGTGCAGAGAAGGGCCAGCAGGGTCTCTCAGAGGGGACCTGGACACGGGGCAGGGTGACTCCGAGGGAAGAGCTGGCAGAAATGGGTCAGGAGGAATAGGTTGGTAGAAAGCTAAGGAGCCAGGAAGACAAATTCTGACCACGGGCTTAGTCAGACTGCAACCTGAAGTGTTGCCTTCAACCGTCGGTGTATGATGTGGAGAATGCATCAGGTAGCCCTTGCTGGGTAACCCACCACCCTCAAACTTGGTGGCTTGGAAAACGTTTACCCTTTCTCCTGGTCCGGGGGTTGCCTGGGCAGGGTGTCAGTCTGGCCCCGCTCCTCCTGATGGCTGCGCCTGCATGTCGGCACTTGCCTGATGTCCGCTGGAGTTTCAGCCACGCGTCTGCCATGTGTCTGGGTGACACGCTTCACTCACATGCTGGCGAAGTGGACCTGCAACAAGAGGCATGAGCCCCCGCGCTGGAGCACCCCTCGAGTCTCTGGGTACACGTTTATGATGCTGTCGGCCACCGCAGGTCACTGGGTCAAGCCCAGATTTTGATAGAAGGAGCTGCAAAGAACTTCTGGCCATTTTTTGCCATCTGCCAGAGGGAGGGAGACTATGGTTTCAAACCCAAGACAGTGGAGCCATCCTTCAGTCCTCTCTAGAGTCCTGTTTTAATCCCCTCTACCACCAGATGCCCACCCCCCTTTTTTCCTAAGCCTTCCAAGCGTTACCTGATTTCAGGTGGGGAGGCACACTGCCAACCAATAAAGAGCAGCTGAAACCGTGTCTTCGATGTGGTTCCGATGCTGTGCTCCTTGACCGCCCATCAAGGGAGCTCTGTTTATAAAGCTGCGTAGGCTTCCAGGGAGCGACCGCCCTGGGCCCGCTGCCCACTCATCTCGGGCAGCCCGCCAGCGCTGATGGGATCGCGCCTCCAACCCTGGGGGAAGAATTGTGGTCCACCTGCTGAGCCTGTGAGCAGGCAAAAGGGGATTTTCTTACTGCTGCTCTGATTTTGCCTCACCAGATTTTCTACATCGTTATTGTACCAGCCCATCAGAAGAACCTAACAAAAAGGTAAAGAACGTTTAAGCAGTACCTTCACAGAATAGCACATAATTAAGACTTTTGTTTTTTAGTGAGTGTAATGTTGATTCTGAGCCCCTATGTGCTCACAGAAAGTGTCCTATTTGCTGTTTAAAATAGTAGGAAAGGGCCTGGCTGGTGTGGCTCCGTGGACTGAACACCAGCCTACAACCTGAAGGGTCATCAGTTCGATTCCCAGTCAGGGCACAGGCCTGGGTTGTGGGCCAGGTCCCCAGTTAGGGGCATGTGGGAGGCAACTGATTGATGTTTCTCTCCCTCCCTTCCCCTCTCTCTAAAAATAAATAAAATCTTTTTAAAGATGGTGGCAGAGCAGGGCCACTCAATTTTCTGAGAAGTTCAAAGGAGACCTGGAGTTCACAGGCAACTCTGAGCAGGGTGGACACCAGTGCCTTACAAGCAGGAGAAGCCTTGAAGACACCAGGGCGCATCCTCGGGGTATGACAGGCTGCAGCTACAGCGAAAACCGTGTGTTTCCAGGGCATTGAACTTGATTTTTAAATGTTCATTAAATAATGTTAGATTGGGCAAAGCAGGCACAAAACAGTTTGTACAGTCTGGTCCTAATTTTGTTGGGGAAAAATATTAATGACAGTCATTTCCCAGGAGGTTATTTCCGGGTGACATTACAACGGATATTTTTTTTCTGCACCCTTTCCACCTCTGCCACGATGAAAATGCACCGCTCTTCAGCCAGAAGGTAGCCAGGCACAACAGGGGATTTTGGTGGGGCAGCCTGGCCGCAGGGCAACACTGAGGGCCTGAGGCTCTGCGGTCAGCCCGGTCTCAGGTGAGAGGCTGTGAATGCTGAACATGCAAGACATGTCTCTAAGCTACATGAAGGCAATATTCATTTTCTTTATATTCATGGTCAGAGAAACCCCACCCCGTAAGGGAAAAGCAGCCACATTTTGGGTGGTCCTGTAGCCCCAGCGTGGGGGTGCTCTGCCAGGTCCCACTTGGAGACCCCAGGGTGCCCTGCAGTCCCAATGCTCCCCAGTGGACACCTGAGCTCCCTCAGAGCTCCCCTGAGTGAGACCATGATTATGGGGCCAGTGTTTGGGGCTTGATTAGATCTGCAGTCCATGGTCATGATTACGTGTTTAATCACCCAGAATCAATCATGTGACTTGAACTGAATGAGGTAAGTGTGGAGTCCGTGGAATAACTGTGGTGGTTGAACTTATTAACTACTACCTGATCTCTTCATTCTGTTGGGCACCTTCAAAATCTAGCCTTGTCCATGAACTTGGGAGCCTCCCCCACACCTACCTGATACGAGCAAAGGTGTCAGACCAGACATTCCACCAGGTCACCTGAGCAATAAACTGCAAAAACTCCAGTAAGGGTTAGGAAGCTTTAAAAAAAAAAAAAAAAATCTTGTTCTCTTAAACAGCTGACGTGTGACAGGTGAGAGAGGCATCTCGGGAAGAGGCCAGAGCGAACTGGGGTCGATGAGGGTGGGCACCGGTAAACTCACGGGAGACAAGTTCTCAGGCTTCTTGCTGGTGCCCAGCCCGGTGCGGGCAAGAGGGGCTCAGGGCTGCTCGATGAGCACATGAAGGAATGCATGCGTGAATGAATGAACCAACAATTAAATGGCAGGTGCTTGGACTGTTACCTATACAGCTAACCTGGTCAAGTTACTGGGTTTAGTGTTCTTGTTTCAGCTGTGAGAGTTACCAGCTTTGCATGACAATTGACCTGAGGTCTGGAAGAGGAAACGGAAGGGAAAAGGCATGCTGTGCCCTCCCCCCACCTCAGGCCTGGCGCTTCAGGTAGGATCTCACGTCGCGCTGGGAGAACACCCTGCGGTATGTTTATGATCGCTGTGGCAGGCCACTGTGCCCCACGGCAGCTACACAGGTTCCCAATGTATTTGTCTGCAGGAAAACGCGTCCGCTTTTGCTCAGAAATCAAAGGGCATAAGTGGGAAATGTGGGAAGGGTATTAGCATTACTGCAGAAAGGGAAAAGGTGCTCTTTGCTCCCGGCCATGAAGAGGCCTTTCAGTGGCTAAAGCAGCTCTTTGCTGCTAAAGGTAGTTCCATCAGAAACGGAGAGGCCAGTGGGCGGGGACTGGGGGAGGAATGGGGACGAGGAGGTGAGACTGGGGCAGGGGGCTCACTGACCCAGCTCTCCTGGGTCCCAGCCACTCAAGTCCCCCTGCCTCCGCGCAGGCCTCTGCACCTGCACAACTGTCACCAGCCACCGCTGAGAAATAAGGAGCCGGTGAGAAATGAGGAGCCGGTGAGAAATGAGGAGCCGGTGAGGTGAAGCAGCCCCCAGGGAAGGTGTGCGGTGTGCAAACCTACAGGCCCGCACACCTTCATTTATCAGCCATGCATCCTCCTCACCACGCCTTGGTCGGTGAGTCAACATTTATCACCTGTGCCCACAAGGAGGCTGAGGAAAGACTCTTTGCTCCCAGTACAATTGGTCACTTCTAACAAGCACTGCTCCTTTATATTTTAAAGGCTTTATTTATTTATTTTTAGAGAGGGGGAGGGAGGGAGGGAAACATCGATGTGAGAGAGAAACATCGATTGGTGGTGCCTCTCATGAGAACCAAACCTGCAACCCAGGTGTGTGCCCTGATGGGGAATCGAACCAGCAACCTTTTGCCTCACAGGAGGATGCCCAGCCAACTGAGCCACATTGGCCAGGGCTAAGCACTGCTTCTTCGGGAGCTAGAGAGAGCCCCACACTCTAGGTGGTACACCTGGGACTTGTCCTTCCTCGGTCATTTCCTGCTGTGTCTCTACACAGCCCCCTAGCCTCTCGGAACCTCCACAGTCACCTCCGCAGGAACTTCTGTGGTTCTTTTAAATTCCCCACAAGGACAGCTGACACTGACTCAGGTGCAGGAGACCCTCGTCATCAAGGCTGGGGCCCGGTGACTGACCAGTCCATAGGCAGTGTCCACCCCCACAGGACACCTCCCCACCCACACAGGCTCACCCCACCTCCCCCCAATCTGGGAAGCACCATTCAAAGACAAGAGGACAGTTTTTCTTGCGTGATGCCTGCCAGACTCTCATTTCCATGCCCGAGTCTGGCCCTGAGAGGTCCAGCACTGGAGCAGATCAACAGGTGTCTGGAAGGCAGAGGGGGTTCAGGGTGATTTGCAGAGGGAGAGTCCTCACGGCTCAGGGTGTGCTTGGAGACATGTGCAAGTCTACGAAATTAACCTCTGTTTGATGAGTTCCATAACCAAGAAAATGAGCATTTTTTAAAAAAGATTTTATTTATTTAGAGAGAGGGGAAGGGAAGGAGAAAGAGAGAGAGACACATCAATGTGTGGTTGACTCTAGTACACCCCCAACCCGGGAACCTGGCCCACAACCCAGGCATGTGCCCTGACTGGGAATCCAAGTGGCGACCCTTTGCTTCACAGGCCCGCGCTCAATCCACTGAGTTACACCAGCCAGGGCAAAAATGATCATTTTTAAACACTGAACTTCTTATTTTGAATAATTGCAGATTTCCATGCCATCGTAAGAAAGAATACAGAGGGATCCCATGGGCCCTTTCCCCAGGCTCCCCCAGGGGTGATGTCTTGCACAACTCTAGTTCATGATCACATCCAGAATGTGGACACTGATACGGTCCAGATACAGAACATTCCATCCCCACACGCATCCCGAATGCTGCCCTCTTATAGCCACACCTTCTTCCTTCCACCGCACCCCCACCTCAGCCCCTAGTACCCGCTACTCTCATCTCCATTCTATAATTTTGTCATTTCAAGAATATTATATAAATGGAATCATATGCTATGAGTGACCTTTTGGGGCTGGCTTTTTCCACTTAGCATCATTTTCTGTAAATTCACCTGGTTGTTGTGTGGGTCAAGAATCTGTTCCTTTTTATTGCTCAGTAGTGTTCCATGATGTAAGTGAACCAAAGTCTGTTTAACCATTTACCCGTTGAAGGACATGTGGGCTGATTTCAGGTTTTCACTCCTCCCAATAAAGCTGCTATAAACGTTGACTAAGAGGTTTTATTTGAATATGACCTTTCATCTCCCTGGGATGAATGCCAAGGGATATGATCACTAGGTAATATGGTCATTGTTTATTTACTTTTTAAAAAAAGATTTTATTTATTTTTAGAGAGAAGGGAAGGGAGGGAGAAAGAGAGGGAGAGAAACATCGATGTGTGGTTGCCTCTCGCGCACCCCCTGCTGGGGACCGGGCCTGCAACCCAGGCCTGTGCCCTGACTGGGAACCAGCAACACTTTGGTTTGTAGGCCGCACACAATCCACTGAGCCACACCAGCCAGGGCTGCTTTACTCTTTAAAGAAACTGTTGTTCCAGAATGGCTAGACCATTTTACTTTCCCATCAGCAATGCACCGGTGGTCCAGTGTCTCCACACTTCCATTCGTTTTTCATTTTCACTCTTTTACTTCAGCCATTCTGCTAGGCCCATGTGGCTTTAACGTGCATGCCCACGATGGCTAAGATGCTGAACATCTGAAAGGATGTTCTCTATATGTCCTTGGTGGCAAAATGCGTGCTCGTGTCTTATTTGGGGCGAGGGGGAGAATTATTTTACTTTGTCTTTACTGCTGAGTTGTGGAAGTTCTTTGCATACTGTAGATACCAGTTCTCTGTCAGACGTGTGGTTTGCAAATATTTTCTCCCAGTCTGTAGCTTGTCTTTCTTTCTCTTAACAGCATCACTCACCAAGCAAACATTTTTACTTTTGATAAAGTCCAATTTGTCAACTTTTCCTTTTACTAACTTTACATTTGGTGTCAGGCATAAGAACTCTCTGCCTAGCCCTAGAGCCTGAAGACTTTCTTCCATGTTTTTTTTTCTAAAAGTCTTATAGTTTTACACTTTAATCCATGGTCCATTTTGAGTTCACTTTTATACAAAGTGTGAGGTCGAGGTTGAGGTCCATTTTTTTCAGTGTTCAATTGCTTCAGCCCCATTTGTTGAAGGGACTCTCTCCTCCACTGGATGGCTTTTGCACCGCTGTCAAAACCCACTGCGGCCCTGGCCAGGTGCCTCAGTTGGTTGGAGCGTCATCCCATGCACCCAAACTTTGCAGGTTCGCTCCCCAGGCAGGGCACACACCTAGACTGTGGGTTCAATTGCTGGTTGGGATGCAAATGGGAACAACCAATCAATGTTTCTCTCTCTTGTAGAGGGGTTCCGCCCGCAGAGCCCCATCCATACATCATGGATGAAAATAAAACAACCAAGACATGATCTGCTTGGGGAGGAGAGGTGGCCAATCTCTCAAAGGAGAAGGGCCAAGAGTCCCTTCTTCAATGGCTTTTATTAGGTTCATAATACACAGGAATACAGGTAAAGCTCATCAATCAATGTCAGATGGCAAGGATCAAACAATGGATAACATTTCGAAGAAATCTGAAGGCTTAATTTGAGTCAGTGTCTGTCAGGTAAGGGGGTTGCAAAAACTTTGGGAGACATACTCATTTCCTCCTCGGACCCTTATCATTTAAATGAGAGCACTCTTAGCACAGCAGGTCTCACAGGACTTTACGAATTCTTTCTTACGCCCTATCTCCCGGGGAGCTGCTCTGGCCAGCACAGGGCTGCACTGCCCTCCGTCATAGTTTCAGACTTAAGTGGATTAAGACCAGGAAGCAAGAGATAAGGAAGACATCTCCCAGACGGAATGGGGACTCAGGCTATGTCAGAATAGCCAGGGGGCAAGGCTCCATCACCCCCTCTTTGCTGCAGCCCCCCAAGTCCTTCCTTGAGTGCCTTCTAAGTGGTCATGCCTGACTTGGGTTGCCCCTCCCTTGAGGGGTCTTACCCATCATTGGCTAACTGACCAAGCATTGGGGGCCAGATATGGAAGAAGCAGAAGCAGCGCTCCTGCCAGGGAGATAAGCTTTGTCTCCTTAGTGGCTCAGGTCCTCATGACAGAACAGACCCAGATGAAACAGGTCCCCTGGGCTCTTACTCAGCCTAGCCATGGGGTGGGGGCTACAGCTCCTGAAACCAGGCCAAACGGTTCCCAACACTCTCTCTCTCTTTCCTCTTCTCCCCCTTCCTCTCTCTCTCTCTCTGAGATCCTTGGGTGAGGATTAAAAAAAAATCACTTGTGCATATTTGTGGGGGTATGATTCTAGGTTCTCTGTTATGTTCCATTGATCTCTGTGTCTATCCCTCAGTATCTTTCTCAATATCACAAAGTCTGAATTATTGTAGCTATATAGCAGTGAACAAAAGTAGATTTTACAGTTGTGAGTATGCAAAACAAAGTTTATTCTTGTATTATACTTGTACAATTCCTATTATAATTTGTATATTTATTATAGTATAATTTGTGTTATAACTGTAATCCTACTTTTGCCCACCCTTGAATAATAGGCCTTAAAATCAATAGACTGATTCCTCTCATCTTTTTAAAAATATCTAGTTATTCTAGTTTTTTTACTTTTCCATATACATTTTAGAATAACCTTTTCTGTATCTATAAAATCTTGCCAGGGTTTTGATAGGAATTGCATTAAACCTGTATTTCAATTTGGGGAGAATTGACATCTTTACTATGCTGAGTCTTCTAATCCATTAACATTCAGTTCTTTCATTGGTATTTTGTAGTTTCCAGCATACAAGTCCTACCTTGTTATATTTTCCCCTAAGTACTTCCTTTTTGTTTTAGTGAATGTAAATTGTATTGTATTGTTAATTTTAGTGTCCATGCATTCATTGTCAGTCTATAGAAATACAATTGATTTGTGTATATTGGTACTGTATCCTGTGACCTTGATTAACTAATTAGTTCTAGGAGCTTTCTTCATAGATTCTTTGGGATTTTTATATAGACAATCACGTCATCAGCAAACAAGGGCTGTTTCATTTCTTCCTCCTGGCCTGTATGCCTTCTATTTCCTTTTCTTGTCTTATTGCATTGGCTAGAATGGTAGCACTATGTTGAATAAGGGCAGTGAGAGCAGACGTCCTGTCTTGTTCTTGATCTTAGAGAGAAATCATTGTCTTTCACCATTAAGTATAATTTTTGTAGATGCTCTATCAACTTGAGGAAGTTCCCATCTGTTCCTGTTTTTCTGAAAGATTTTACATTGAATGGGTGTTATGTTTTTGTCAAATTCTTTTTCTACATTGATTGATATGATCTTGTGGTTCTTTCCTTCCTTATCCTGTTAAAGTGGTAGATTACATTTGATCAGTTTTTGCACATTGCACTGACTTTATTCATCCCTGAAATAAACTCCTCTTGGCCATGGTGATTAATTCTTTTTATAGATTGCTGGATTCTATTTGCTAATATTTTATCCAGGATTTTGCATTTATAGTCATAAGGGATACTGGTCTGTAACTTTCCTTTTTTTTGTCCTGTCTTTTCCTGGTTTTGATATCAAGGTAATACTATCTTTGTTGAATGATTTGGAAGTGCTCCCTTCTCTTCTATTTTCTGCAAGAGGTTATGTGGAATTGGTGTTTTTTGGTTTTTTTGTTTGTTTTGTTTTTTTGTTTGTTTTGTTTTTTTAAGCTTGAAAGAATTCTCCAGTGAAAATATCTGGCTGTAGGAATTTCTTTGGGGGAATTATTTAAATTACTGATTCAATTTCCTTAATAGTTCTAGAGCTATTCATATTATCTATTTCAGTATAGGTAAGTTTGCTGGTTTGTGTTTTTCAAAGAATTAGTCCATTTCACCTAAGTTGTAAAATGTATGTGCATGGAGTTCTCTGAAGTGTTTCCTTCTTTTCTCCCTTTGAAGTCTGCAGCATCTGTGGTGATGCTCCCTCTTTCATTCTTGACTTTGGCAATCTGTGTATCTCCATCTCTTTTTGCATCTTTCAGTCTTGCTAAAGGTTTATTGATTTTTTTTTCAAAGAACCACCTCTTTGTTCCATTGACCTTCTCTATTATTTTTCTGTTTTCAATTTCATTCTCTTCTCTAATCTTTATTATTCATTGCCTTCCTTTTGTTTGTTTTGGGTTAATTTTACTTTTTTTTTGAGAGCAGGGCCTACATTATTGATTTGAGATTGTTTTTCTCTTCTAATGTAAGCATTGTCTACTGTAAATTTCCTTTTCAGCCCTGTACTGTTAAACTTAATATGTTATACTTTCATATTTATTCAGTCTGACATATTTTTTTTATTTCCCTTGAGACTTACTCTTTGAACCATGGATTATTTTGAAGTATGTTGTTTAGTTCCACTTGCTGGGAGATCTTCCTGTTAGTTTTCTGTTGTTGGTGTCCAGTTGGATTTCGCTGTAGTGAAGGAACACACTTGGTGTGATCTCGATTGAGTTTGATGTGTTGAGAGGCGTGTCGTGGTTCATGATGCCATCTATCTGGGTATGTGCTCCACAGACATCTGAAAAGCATCAGTATTGTGCCCGGGTTGAACAGAGTGTCCTATGAATGCTGATTAGATCCTGCTCATTGGTGGCAGTACAGTGTTCTTCAGCATCCTTGCTTACATTATGTGCGACCGCAAATTGGCTGAGACCTTTCCCTGAGGGCCACAGCCCCTGCTGGTCCCACTCTGGACCCAAGAAACAGCCTCTTCCCTTACCCTTCTGCACCTAAGGGTGCCCAGCCACCTGTTCTTGCTAGCGCCAACATACTGGGTTCTCTAACCCCACCCCCAGCATTGTAACTTTCTCCAGTGACCCAGTTTTCTATGCCATCTGTTTCCTGCTGAAGCCTCATCACATCATAGATAACTTGGAGGGCTCCTGCCATTACCCATGATGCCTGCTGCAGAAAGTTCCACTGAAATGAGCTCACAGCGTGGCTAGCTAGGTTTGCACATGCATAACAGAGGCTTCCACTTCCACTTAGAATGCAGAAAGCCACCAAGAACATCACTCCCACACTAACAACGACAAAATTCAAATAATCCTCAAAGCCACCAGACCAATGAGTCATGAAGGAACATAGTGAACTGAATTCCCAAAAGAAACAAGTCCCTTTAAGGGAGACAAAGAGAGACACTGGGAGAGACAGAGGATTGTTTCACCTTTGACAGAGCATGAAACAAAGAGGTGGCCGCCATGCAGATGGATGAGAAAGATTCAACTGAATTTAGGAAATTCTTAAAGACTAGTAGGAGTGACAATTGGGAAAAGCTGCGGGTCCCATAAATAAAGGGAGTTTTGCACACACTTGCAAGCTCTCTGCCATGGGCCCCCACCAGCTGCTTCCAAGAAAGACGGGAACAGGGCAGGGGGCCTGAGAGAGCGCTTAGGTGACACAGGTGGGCGTGAAGGGCTCAGCAGCTCCTGGGACAGGAACAGGCCCCACATGCTTCCTGGACTTTTACAAGCAAAAGACTGAAGCTGCTGAGGAAGGGGCAGAAGCAAAGATCCAGTGGTCCTCAGGGAGGGGGTAAGAGCTTGGCGAGGGACCCCTTCGGTGGGACAGACAAGCAGGGACAGCTAAAAGCTGAGAGGGGCGCGGGAACTCTGAGAAGAACCCTCCAGCCTGCCAGCCCCCCCTCTCACCAGGGGGCCGCTGCAGCCCACACCTGGAGGGATCTGAAGTCTGTGGCACTAGGATAACCATGGCAACAACAAATCCAAACCAGCCAGCGCCGGGCCAGATGGTCCAGCCCCCGCGCTAGGCTAGCGGGAGGCTGGAGGCACCGTTTTCTGTGCCTCTGTCTACATGTTCTGTCTGCATATTCCATTGGTTATTGAAAAACAGCGTGGAAGTCTCCAGCTGTCATTGTGGTTTGTTTATTTCAATGTTCAGCCCTTTCAGGTTTTTCTTCACAAATTCTGAAGCTCTGTTGTTGGGACATGCACATTAAAGACTACGATGTCTAAAGAAATGATGTCTTCATGACTTCACCTCTTCATCTTTATCCCTGGCAACAGGGGGCATCATTTGGCTGCCTGAAATGGTCACTAGGGATAGCAGCCTGACTTCCTACATGTCTGACTCACAGCAGCGGGCTCCCTGGGCTGGCTACTGCAGATAACAAACTGGTTGGTTTCCTGGGCAGGCTGCAGTAGGCTGCGGGTCAGAGTCTTGTTTTTATACATAGTTTGGCCACTGTCCACTTGTATATTCAGTCTTTCAGAATTCATCATCAAGGTCACCTCATGGTCCCAATATGGCCACTGCAGATCCAGCCATTGTGACCACATTCCAGGCAGAAAGGAGAAGGTAAGCAGGAACACAAAGCGCATGCCTCCCCAGTGAGTCTCTTTACAGGATCTTTTAATGAGGCTCAACCCAGATACATTTGTTTACATCTCTCCAGCCTCCCCTACCTTCACAAAGGCTCGGAAATGTCATTTTTACTGGGTACAACAGTGTCCCCCCAAAACACAAGACCTTCTGTTACAGGGAAAAGAGAGAATGGATACTGGACAGACAACTGGCAACCTCTTTCATGCCTTCAGATTGAAAAAGTAGAAGAATAAATCTACAAGAAAAAAACACATTTATGCAATATATATCACTGTCATCTTGAACATATTCTTCAATATGAAATATTTGCGTTATGACAATTACTTTAATAGAGAACTGGTTGATCAGAACTCTTCATAGTCAAGGTTACGTGCATAGTCAAGGTTAGGTCCTCTCCAGGGCCTTCCCAACAACCCCGCTCTCTGTCCCTCCATCCGCAGGGCACCGAGGCAGAGACGAAAGAGCAGTCTGAATATACTGATGGGAACGCGAATTGAAAACTGTTCAACTGAAATGAATTAGTGCAAAGAAACAATCAATTCAGGGAATTGGTCACTTGGCAAATTAGCTCTTCGGAGAACTGGCTTTTAGTGATTGCCAGGGAGCAAGGAGTGAGTTCAAGTGAAAGCCCACCAGGTTGGGGTTGAGCGGGGGCTCTCCTGCGGGGTTGGTGGGCCCTCTCCAAGCTCAGGGAGGTCCCTGGGGCTGGAACGTTGACTTCTCTGCACGGTGATTCCCCCCCCGCCACGTGGATAAGGTATATCCTCTGGAAACAAGGAAAAGAACCAAGCCGAACAAGCAGAGTTCAGGAGAGACTACGTTCTGAAGAAATGCATGGAAACAGCTTCTTTCAAGGCAGGGCCCTGGGCAGCCGGGCACGGGAAGAGCCTTGCTGGGGAAAGTGGGCTTGCGGGAGGGAGGGGCGAGGACAGGGCTGCCGAGTCCTCCCGGCAGCCCTCTGGGGCAGGTGGCTCCATCCAAGGCCTCTGAAGTGTTTAGGAAATGAGAGCAACTATTATGGGAATTCCTTCCCCGACAAAGGGTCCAGACAAGCACACGCTTCTGCACACACATGCACGCGCGCGCGCACACACACACTGCACTTGCCCTTCCTTCCCTGGAGTTCCCGTGTTCTTGGCTGCTGGGAACGGGTTAGGAGGTGCTTTCCGTCTTTGCTCTGAATGATGTGCTCCTCCCAGCCCTTGGCCTGCAGCCCCATCTGCACACTTGCCCCCCAGAGACACCACCCTCCCAAAGAGGCACTACCCCCAGCTGAGCCTTCGAACACAGGCAGGGTCCTCCCACCACCAACGGTCCCATGGAAAATTCCCCCATCAGAAATTCATCTCTTTCTATTAAGGAGGTGGCTTATTAAAATGCAAAATGGGAGGAAGGAAGACTCTGCCAGCAATGACTCCCAACCAGCAAAGAAAAAACTGAAAACATCTCCAAACCCTTCTGGGGGGGAAGCGGACAGCCCCCAGGGAGGAGGAAAGGTTTGCCTGGTCCTGCTCCCATGGCACAGCCAGCAGCAAGAACAGTTCGAAAAGGAGTAGGCAAGTATTGGATTGGAAGCCTTCTAATGGTAAAAGAAAACAAAGTCGACGAGGTAACACGTTAGCGACAACTTAATTGGAATTAGTCCCCTGACGCAGTCTGGCTGCCACTGACAGGCAAAGTCTTGTCTCTTCACGCCCTTGAGGTGACGTCATTGGGAAGCTGCTGGCTCGAGTGAGGACAGTGAGGAGGTCGCTTGGGGGGAGGGTGGCGATGGCCCCCACAGCACCAGCCGCAGGCTTTTCCGAGGCCCCTTGATGTTTTTCCTCATTTTCTGGATTAAGATTTCCTATTTCACTTTTTCCCCCACTACTATTGCTAGCCTTCTTACTGGTGCATTCCACGTTCTCAGCTGTATACTTAGATTAACAAAGTAAAGTTAATAACTCTACCCTCTTGCAAAAGGCAAGTATCTTTGGATACTTAAGTTTTGTTTAAGTGCATTTTTGTTGTCTAGTGTTTTGGGGCCTACCATGGTGTTTTAAACTTTTTTTTAAAGATTTTATTTATGTACATATAACGAGAAGGGAAGGGAGGGAAAAAGACAGGGAGAAAAACATCAATGTGTAGTTGCCTCTCACACACCCCCAACTGCGGACCTGGCCTGCAACTCAGGCATGTGCCCTGACTGGGAATCGAACCAGCAACCTTTCAGTTCACAGAGCGGTGCTCCATCCACTCAGCCACAGCAGCCAGGGCTATCATGGTTTTTTAATGGCCCAAGTAAACCTCTTTTATCGTTATTATTATTTTACATAGTCAATACTTGTTCACCCACATTTTCCAATTCCTTTGTCCACCTCTCCTTTTGCATCTCAGCTTTCTTCTGCAGGCTGTAAGGTTCCTTTCATGGTAAACTCCCTTTGCTTTGGCTTGTTTGCAAATGTCTTTGTTTC
Source organism: Anoura caudifer (assembly GCA_004027475.1). Lineage (NCBI taxonomy): Eukaryota > Metazoa > Chordata > Mammalia > Chiroptera > Phyllostomidae > Anoura > Anoura caudifer. The sequence goes on along the minus strand of PVKU01000784.1, from coordinate 291,537 downwards.
ATCCGAGTTTAGGAACGATCATTTAGCCAAGTTTACCAAGCCCAGTTGGCAGTTATTCTTTTCTCAGCACTTTGATTTCCCTACCACCTTCCAGCTGCCTTCGTTGCCATGACCGGTCGGTCGGCTGGCAGTCCGCAACTGCCACACGAGTCATCTAGCACCTCTCTCTGCGTGCTTTTATGATTTTATTTTTGTCTTCCAAAAGTAAATGGTTAAAGTGGGAAAGCCGCAGAGAGGGCAATACGGCAGAAATCAAGCAAGAGAAAAATTTAAGATGAACTTAAATTTCCCATCTGAAGGTGGACAGGAGCAGAGGAGATGAAGGCAGAAGGAGGTAAGCGGAGGGACAGGACGGTGAGGGGAGGGCCAACGCGGGGTCCGTGGCGCCTTGCTCCTGCCGCCACGTTCCTCTTACCCGTGGCTTGGGGAACTATTTGGGGGCTGAGGGGAAGTGAACCTGAGAACAGCCGAGCTGGCTGTGAGAATGATGAGTTGGCATTTGTAAAATATTTAGAGCAAGACCTGACACCTAAGTTTTACGTGTGTTTGTTAAATAAGCATCTTCCTGCTCCACCATCCTTGGAACAGTGCCTCATGGGCCAGTATGTGGATGGGAGGCCAGCCATCGTGACTGTATTCCAGGAAGGAGGACAGGACACAACACTCCCTCTACTGTTTGGAAAGCCCCGTCCTCTGGCTGAGCAGCAATGTGCCCAGCTAACATCAGGACTTCATTACCAAGGAGAAACATTCATCTTACTACACGCTGCTACGGAGTCTCACTAAATAATGACATCTTCCTTAACAATCAGTTCCTGTCTTCATTTTATCAGGGTCTTGCCACCTGGCCATTTGCCTCTCCCTGAAGGAGGTCATGGCAGAGCAACAGCACCAAGTCCATCCACATCCACACACTGCCACAGGCTCCGCAGAGCGGCCCTCCCACCCGCCTCAGCTCCAAGATCTGCGCTGACTGTGAGGGGGGATGGGGTGGAAGAAAAACCTTCCAGAGCCCCAGCCACGTGGCACAGGCACACCTGGCAGGCCAGGCTCTCTGCTGGGCCAGGCCACCCTGGTCATCTCATCATCACAGCCCTGCCAGGGGGCTGTTCTCCCTGCACATCTAAGTGCAGACCCAGGCTCGGAGTGATGGAGCGACCACTCCTCAGCAGAGACCCCCACGGTCTCCTTCTGTGATACACGTCCTATGTCCTCCGTTTTATCAGGCTGTGGCACTGAAAGAGGACATGCAGAAGGGACAGGTTGCAGAACAGTGGGGTGGGAGAAGTGGAGAGGGGGATGGGTCAGAAACTCAGCTGATTCCGAGGAAAAGGGCTGAGAGGAAGCACCATGAGAGAGGATGCGGTAGCTCCAAACAAGACGGGTTTAGCTAGTGCAGGGGACCAGCGATTGCATTTCACGTAAATAGAATAAGTTTGTCACTTATAAGGCAGATCTCTCAGAGTAGAAGGAAAAACCCAGCCATCTACCATTTACAAGAGACGCATCTAAATATAAGGAAGCGAGGATTAAGGAAAGGCTTGGAGAAATTATACCAAGAAAGTGTTAACCAAAAGCAAGCTGATGTTGCAATTTTGATACCAAGTAACAGAGCCTCTGAAGCAAAGAACATTACTAGGGACAATGTATGTCCTTGGTTGGTAATAAGGGAACAATTTTTCTTTTAGGAAACCTTGAACCCATGAGCCACTAAGGAAATGTTTTCAAAATATGTACAGCCAAAATACAGGAGGAAATGAGTAAGTCCTCAGCTCCTTCCCCTCCCCCCACCTCTGTTACTCATTCAGTCTGAAAGCCTTTGGCTGGGCCAGACTGTGGCGGGCAGCTGCAGGGTGCTCCTGCTTCATGGTTCCCCCAGAAGCCCCCCACATGACTCTGAGTGCCTGCTATGTGGGGGGGCTGCACAGGCTCAGGGACGTAAAGACAGCGGTGCCTTATCTCACACAGACAACAATGCAGCCCTGGGGAGGGTTGGACTTGGGAGGCAGACAAACCCGTTCAACCTGCCGCCGCATCTCAGGCTCCCAGTCTGCAAAGTGGGACAATGGCAACTGCTGTGAAAATTCAGCAAAATGGACCATGGAAATGCCTCCTCTGGCAGTCAGTAGTACGCGGGAAATATTTTTCTTCCTGTATCCACGGAAACAGCCCTCACTGTCCTCAAAATCACTCTCCCCAAAATCTGAAGATCTCAGAGGACTATTTTCAGAATCAAGAGTCACCTCTCACAACTGATGGCTCAGGTCCACTGTGGTCCCCATGGGTAGGTGTGGCCAGTGCTGGTCAGAGGGACTGGCCAACCCTGCCCAACATCAAGTGAAACTTATGAACTGGAGTTCCGAAAAGATGTTACTGGAAATTCTAATCCCAGATCATTCACTCGTTCGTTCATTCATGCTGTGACTGACCTCTAACGCTTATGAAGACACACACAGGCTTTCATCACGCATGACGCACACACGAACGGTCACGACAGCACAGATGCAGTGGGCCAAGCTGGGAACAATGCAGCAACATGGGTGGCTCTCCACACTGTGATGCAAAACAAAAGAGCCAGACACAAAAGACTTTGAACTTGATTCCATGCACATCAAGTTCAAAAACAGGCAAAACTAATTTACAGTGTTAGAGACCAGGGCTGTGGTCCTCAGGGAATGGAAGGAGTGGGCACAGGAGCCTCGGGGCGCAGCTCCCTGGTGCTGCTGACCCAGATTTGGAGGTGGCATCACAGTGGTCGGGACGATGAGAAACCAGGTTGAGACGTCTGCTCACAAAGGCCTGTGCTGTACCTTCGGGATAGATGCACGCTGGCTGACAGTTTCCCCAACAGGCTGGTGAACTTACATTCTCAGGTTAACAACTAAAACCAGAAAGGGTTGGTAAGCAGGCTGGGTCCTAGCACAGGCTTCCTGACCAGCACCTGCTGAGGCGGCAAGGGCAAACCTGCTGCCCACAGCCCCAGGGGTCCTGGAGGGACATTCACAGATGCCGCCTGGCTCTGCCATGAGAGGGGGACAGGCAGGGGGTGCACACCGACGTGGGAAGCACCAAGGGCTGAGGTGGCAGGGCTGCAATAGGCTCTAAATCATGGGGCCACAATAGGCTCTAAAGCAGAGGCAGAACAGACCACCAGTCCTTCAAAAGGTGCTCTCCCCCATCTCGGACTGCTGCCCAGTCTAAATCAATAAAACAACACTCAGGGCTCTGAACCACCCCCTCCCCACTCCTTTGCAGGTTACCCACATACCCCCACCCTGGCTCAGCCATTGCCACACGGAAGGGCGAGCAGAAGCTAGACACACATGTACATTCGTGCATGGCTAAACACCGCGAGTGAGGAATGGACTGGCTGGTCCCAGGAAGTGGGGGCATAGAGGATCAGAGAGTACCCCAAAAGGGACCAGTGGGGTCAGCTGTCCCTGAGCACCAGGGGAATGAGAAAACTCTGAGGGAGGCACTTCAAAGTGCTGGCCCTGAGGAGGGTCGCCAAAGCCTTCTTATTGGCTGAACCTGTGGACCTACCTGAGGTGGGGGGGTGTCCCACTTGCCCCAAGAGTGGTCCTGGGGAGGCACTAATGGTCAGGAGCCCAAGGAAAGTCTCCGGGATGGAGCACTCTGCACCTTGTCAGAGGGATGGTGTGTGATGCTCCCATTGGTGCTCACCCAGAGCACCTTGGGTCCCTCCATCCTACTGTGTGTACATTCACCCCCACCCCAAAATGCAACCAACCACCCGAAGGTGGGAAAGGCGGCCATGGGTCCCACCCCACCCCACCTTCCCATGGACTTCCCTCCTGTAAACCTCTCCTCCCTCTTTTTTTTTTTTATTCATATAATTATTTATTATATATATACATGCATAAAAGTTGAGAGATTTCACTTCAAGTTCTGTCATTTGTCCTTTGTGTGAATATCTCTGCATGGAGAATATGTGAAACCTACCCACAGTATAGTTTTGTTTTTTTTTTATTTTAATTGTTGTTCTTATACAGTTTTCTGTCTTTTACTCCCATCCCAGCCCACCACCCCAGCCCTCCCCAGCTCCTCCTTCCCATTTCCACCCCCCACCCCGCTAGCTTTTGTCCATGTGTTTTTCATACTTGTTGCTCTAAACCCTTCCCCTTTTCCCTGGATATTCCTATCCCTCTCCTCTCTTGTTCTCAATTTCAGTGTCTTTGGTTATATTATGCTTGTTTGTTTGTTCTGTTAATTAGGATCCTGTTAAAGGTGAGATCACATGGTATTTGTCTTTCACCTCCTGGCTTACTTCGCTTAGCATAATGCTCTCCAGTTCCATCCACACTGTCACAAAGGGTAGGAGGTCCTTCTTTCTTTCTGCTGCATAGAATTCCATTGTGTAAATGTACCATAGTTTCTTGATCCATTCATTTACTGATGGGCACCTAGGTTGCTTCCAACACTTGGCTATTGTAAATTGTGCTATGAACATTGGGGTGCATAGGTTCTTTTGGATTGGTGTTTCAGGGTTTCTAGGATATAATCCTAGCAGTGGCATTGCTGGGTCAAAAGGTAGGTCCATTTTTAGTTTTCTTAGAAAATTCCATACTGCTTTCTATAGTGGTTGTACCAGTCTGCAGTCCCACCAACAGTGCACTAGGGTCCCCTTTTCTCCACAACCTCTCCAACACTTGTTTGTTGTTTTGTTTATGATGGCCATTCTGACGGGTGTGAAGTGGTATCTCACTGTGGTTTTAATTTGCATCTCTCTGATAGCTAGCGATATGGAGCATCTTTTCATGTGTTTCTGGATCTTCTGTATGTCCTCCTTGGATAGGTGTCTGTTCAAGTCTTTTGCCCATTTTTTAATTGGGTTGCTTGTCTTCTTAGAGCGGAGTCATGTATAAGTTCTTTATATATTTTGGAGATTAAACACTTGTCTGAGGTATCATTGGCAAATACGTTTTCCCATACAGTTGGTTCTCTTTTTATTTTAATAGTTTTCTTTAGCCATGCAGAAGTTTTTTATTTTGATGAGATCCCATTTGTTTATTCTTTCCTTTATGTCCCTTGCTTTAGGGGACATATCAGTAAAAATGTTGCTGCGTGAAATGTCTGAGATTTTCCTGCCTACGTTCTCCTCTAGGACTTTAATGGTGTCACGGCTTATATTTAAATCTTTTATCTACCTTGAATTTATTTTTGTGTATGTTGTAAGTTGGTGTTCAAGTTTCATTTTTTTGCATGTAGCTGTCCAGTTCTCCCAACACCACTTGTTGAAGAGGCTACTTTTACTCCATTTTATGTTGCTGCCTCCTTTGTCAAATATTAATTGACCGTAGAGAAATGGGTTTACTTCTGGGCTCTCTATTCTATTCCACTGGTCCATGTGTCTGTTTTTGTGCCAGTACCAGGCTGTTTTGATTACAGTGGCCTTGTAATACAGTTTGGCGTCAGGTATTGTAATCCTTCCTACTTGGCTCTTCTTTCTCAAGATTGCTGCAGCTATTCGAGGTCATTTATGGCTCCATATAAATTTTTGAAGTGTTTGTTCTATGTCTGAAATATGCATTGGTAATTTAATAGATATTGCATTGAATCTGTAAATTGCTTTGGGTAGTATGGACATTTTGATGATGTTAATTCTTCTGATCCATGAACACAGTATATGTTTCCATTTGTTTGTGTCTTCCTTGATTTCTTTCTTCAATGTTGTGTAGTTTTCTGCGTACAGGTCCTTTACATCTTTGGTTAGGTTTATTCCTAGGTGTTTTATTTTTCTTTTTGCTATATCGAATGGGATTTTTTTTCTTGATTTCTGCTTCTGCTGTTTCATTGTTGGTATACAGAAATGCCTTTGATTTTTGGATATTGACTTTGTATCCTGCTGTTTGGCCGAATTCATTTACTAGGTTGAGCAGCTTTTTGGCCGAGTCTATAGGATTTTCTATGTACACTATCATGTCATCTCCAAATGATAGTTTTGTTTCCTCCTTTCCAATTTGGATGCCTTTTATTTCCTTTTCTTGTCTAATCGCTGTGGCCAATACTTCCAATAGTATATTGAATAGAAGTGGTGAAAGTGGAAAACCTTGTCTTGTTCCTGATCTTAGTGGAAAAGATTTTAGTTTTTGCCCATTGAGTATGATGTTGGCTGTAGGTCTCTCATATATGGTCTTTATTATGCCTCTCCTCCCTCTTAACTCACCCATTGCTCCTTCTCTGCCAGCTCATTCCCACACACACAAACAGCCCAGGTGTCGCCCAGGTGTGGAAAATTGCTCCCACCAACATCCTCCTCCTGCTCCAGGGTCCACCCCAGGCTCCTGCCCCACACCGAGCTGCCGGGTCCCCAGGCTGCTCCCCACTGAGGCTACCCCTCAGTCTGTCCTTTCCGAGCGACCACAACACCTTTGAAAGGTGAGGACCCAGACTGTCCCTCTGCGTGGGTTTGTCTGACACACGGGTTGCACGTGCTCCGCAGCAGTGACATTGGATCCTCGGTGCCACACACCGAGGCGTGGTGTCCACATGCCAGATTACAGGGGACCTTGAACACCAGGCTAGGGTGGCGTCCGCCAGGTTTTTCCCTTATAAAGGCATAGTTTTCCCTTTGTAATTAATAAATGCCTTGGAGGAGGTACTTTGAAACTGCAGGTATCAAGTTGCTCCGCAGACTCTTGCTGGCAACAATTATTACTGTGGCGTTTGCCTGGTGTTGATTTTGTATCTCAGTCCTACATTTATTAATTGGGATTCTTCTGTACGGAAGAGCCATCCCTTCTGCAGCTCTTGGTTTACTCGTTCAGTGATTTATTCATATCAGGGTGGATTCATGGGCATTTACGTTACACTGCGGATTATCATCCAATTCTATCCTCAGTTACTGTCTTGCTCAAATCGTTCCAGCTTTGGCCACGGGAGCCTTCTTCAAGTTGGCCCCTGCGTTCTTTCAACATGTGCCCATGCGTTTTAGGCTCGCCCTTTTCTTGCTCCACAAAACATCTGGGGCTCAGCACGGGTTTCCCCTGGCACAGCCCTGGAATCACCCTTCTCCAAGGATCCCTGGTTTCTTTTGCAGGCAGACCTTGGAGACATGTGGGTTCAGCTGCAGACACCCCGGTAAAGTGAGGAAAGCAATAAAGGGAGTCGTAAACTTTGTGTTGGTGGAGGCTCTGGTCTTCCATTGGTAAAAAACACAGTATCTGGTCAATGGCAATTGAAAACTTTGTAAATTTCAAACACAACACCTGCGAGACAGAACAAGGTCTGCCTACTGAGAGACAACTCACCTCCTTGGCCACGGTCACACTCTGGCGGGTCCCTCTCGTGGCCTTGCTGGGGGCCTTCACGCCTCATTCCCAATCTTGGTGGCAGAGCCTCAGTCTCTTCATCAAGCAAGGCACTGGCTTCAGCGCCAAGGTGTACGCTGGGTTGGCCAAAAAGTTCACTTAGTTTTTTCCATACTGTGGCTCTAGTAGCACTTAGGTGGCGCCTTTAACTTCATCTGAAGCAATTTTGTTAAGATTGTATTTGACAGCTGGCATGTCAGCACGCATTTAAAAAAATTATCAAAATTGAATTTTTGTGCAGCCATTTTAATATTGAAGATGGAAGATAGGCAGTATTTTCAGTGTATTATCCTTCATTGTTTTAAGAAGGGTAAAACCACAACTGAAACACACACACACACACACACACAGAGAAAAAGGCCTGTGCAGGGTGTGGAGAAGGTGCTGTGACTGATCGAACGTGTCAAAAGTGATTTGTGAAGTTTCTGGTGTTATTGACCTTCTGGGCAAATAATTCTTTGCTGTGGGGCTGTCTTATGCATTTGGAAGATGTTCAGCAGCACCCGTGGCCTCTACCCACTAGAAGCCAATTATGGGAGATAGCCGACGTACTGAAAATATCCAAATCCAGTTACTGGTGAAAATGAAAATTGCCTTACATTTTATAGAAACACCCAAACGCCCTTCTCGGCCAACCCGGTAGACTCCATCAGGTCAAGAACATATCCCTCTGGGCTGCAGACAACACACATGTACTTACATGCCACTGACATGCACACTTAAAATGGTCAAAATGGTAAATTTTATGTGATGTATATTTTACCACTTTTAAAGCACCCCTCACTTTCCGTTTCCTGGGTATTTTTATCATGGATGTTGGATTTTGGAAAAGACTGGTACCCAGGGAGAACTGTGAATTTCTCCCTTCGATGTGTTAACATATGCTTCCGACTCCCGACACCTGAAATGCTTCACGGTGCCAGGACCACCTGCTCTTTGAAGCAGGACGGAACTCCCTGTGCACACGCGGCCCCGGGGGCTCTGGAGCTGTCCCCAGACGAACTTTTCCGTCAGTGAATTCTGACCTCTCGCACACTGTTGCCCCGTTCAGCCGCACGTGGAGAGCGAGCGGCCCTCCAACCAGCGCCTGACTGAGAACAGTCTCTCGCTCACCTACATCTGTGGCAGTGGCTTCAGGGACCTTCTGCACATATTTAACTTTGTTCAAGTTCAAAGCAGGTTTCACACCAGGGACCAGCTGCAGAGGGGCCTTGACCACGCAGGGCTGTAAAGCCAGGCTGGACCTGGTAAGCTTAGCGGGGCTCCGGAGGCCTGCAGGAGGCCTGCTGTCTCCGCCCCGGGAGTCCTATTAAGAGAGCCGGGGGATGGGGCAAGTATCACATGACCTCAATCAAGTCAAGGACAGTGTCTGCCGTGTGCTCCGCAGAACGGGCCACTTGGGCCAGAAAGTACCAAGCAGCACATTTGCTATGTCCTAAAAGCCACCCCACTGTCTATCATCAGAGTATTTCGTAAAAGCAGCAGATGCTCTGAGTCGGTGACTTAAGACCATGTCCCTTTGATTTCTCTGGCTAACGTCACGAGCCAGCCACCTTCAAGGACACGGACCTCAGACGGGATGGAGCCCTGAGCTGTAGGAGCACGCACGGGAGCCCTTCTTCATCCTCATTCCTGCCGTCCTGACCCACCGGGTCCTCTGCAGGCTCTTCTCTCTCTGGCCATCTTCCCTCTCCCATCGAGCCAGCGAACACCAGCCCAAAGGAGCCCTACGACAACAGCTTAATTATTCCGGTTCCTTCATCTCTTTGTCATGAGACTGGAACGAGCAGAACATAATACCCAGCGTAGGGCTTGTAGTTCTCTGCCTCAACCTGGGCAAATCTCACCATGAAGCCAACAGTGCCCTTTGCTTCTGTTTCCTGGGCAAGTAGCCCGGCTTGGGGAACAGAAAAAACTAGCTGGCTTCTGACGGGGAAATGGCAGCCTTCCTGCACCGGCTTCCCACCAGCCTCCGGTCGCTACTCCACGTCAGGTGCACTCACTTCTGTGCCCACTTCGTAAACGGGCCATTTCGAAAGTGGGGAGGGTGTAGAAAGAAGCCTTTCTGAAGACAATATCCAGAGACCATAAACAAAAAGATGGATAAATCTGACTACGAAAATGTCCAAATTAAAAAGAAAACATTTAAAAAAGCCCAGAGTCAAACTGGGAAAAAATTTGCAATGAATATATCAGATGAAGAGCTACAAAGATCACCTTCAAATCAGCTGCCCTCCCAAAACAGTCCCCCAGAGAAACAACTGAGCAGAGGAGACTCAGAGAACAGACAGTCCGGAGAACAGACGCCCTACAGCTCAGTGACCACAAGTAAACGTGAATTCAAACTGTGACCAGGATATCTGCTTCGGATGGTGGCGGACATGGCCCGGAAGCACCCTCCTGTCCTAGGAACGGCAGACACATGCTGGGGGATCCGTCGGCAAGTGACGCTGACCGCAGCCCAGGGAGGACAAGCCCAAGCACAGCCTGACACCCAGGGAGACACACCCTGGAACTCCGAGGCCAAGGCAGCCCGATCTGGGACAGGGAGCCCGAGACCGGAGCTGCACAGATGAGACAAATCTGCAAACAATGAGGATTAAAAATAGAACGTAAAATAGCTCATGAAAAACTATACAGACCATGTATTGAGACACCGTTTTTGCTGTCTTGGGTTAAATGAACTGTATTCTCAAATTCATTTCACCAGCTTTTTAAAAACTTTTCAAAGAGACCACTGGAACACACTCAACTACACATGTGGCTCAGACTGTTTTTCCATTGAAATCCTATGATTTGGGGATTTTTTTTTAACTTTGTTTTTATTGTTTACACTATTACAGATGTCCCCATTCCCTCCCCCTTCGGCGCCCCCTTCCCTCAGGCCATCTCCCCACTGTTGCCTGTGTCTAAGCGATCTGGGGATTTTTAAAAAGGCACATTGCCTACAAACAGCCCGCTTTACATCCATGTTAAAAACAGTGAAAAAAAAAGGAATGTTCATGCTAACACTCATTGAAAGAAAGTTGGAATGGCTCCGTTAACAGACCTGGGGTGAAAAGGGGTGTTTGGTGGTACTGATGAGGTCACCCCTGAAGATAACAGAGCATTCCTGAGTGTGTTCCCGCCTAACGTCAGCATATTTAAATCTAGGAAGCAAAACCAGTAGGACGTTGGATAATGAGACAAAACTACAGCTGCAGTTAGACATTTGAGTGCACCGAGCCGGGAAGATGGCGGATTCCTGCTGACGGTGACGGACGCGGCCGCCAACCTACGCTGCTCCACACCTGCGGAGCGCTCCTCCAGCCGAGGACTCGGAACACGCTCTGCCGAGGGCGCGGCAGCCAACACTGCGTGGAGCGCCACAGAGAGCTCAGCAAATGTAGGAGGAGTACCATCGACGTACATCCTGAGACCACACGGGAATTCAAACCAGGAACCGCCCTGGCTGGGTAGCCCAGCTGGTTGAAGCACCAGCCTGTGTGCTGGAAGATGGTTGGAGTCCTGCTGGATTGCAGGTTCGAGGCCCAGTCGGCACGTGCGAGGCAGCTGATTGCTGTTTCTTCACCGCATGGATGTCTCTCTCTCCCCGCCTCTCACCCCCTTCCTCTCTCTCTAAAAATCAATATACATATCCTTGGGTGAGGATTAAAGGAAAAAAAAAAACCCAGAAACCAATAATGGAAGAAATCTGAAGAAAAAAGTCAAATGTCTGGAAATTAAACCACACACCCAAATAACCCAGAGATCAAAGAAATCACAAGGGAAATTAGAAACAAAAGAACCCTTCGACACATAAAGGGTTTGAGCACATGGTGCTGCAGCTCTTCCCAGATGGCTCAGTCCAGGCAGTCACTGGCTTTTGGGAGACCTCAGCTCCTTGCCGACTGACCTCTTCACAGGCTGCCTGCGTGTCCTCATGACCTTATGGCTGGCACCTCCCAAAGTGGGTCACCCACATTGTTCTTAAGGTGACCTTGCCAAGAATAAGATCAAGCTTAAAAGTCTGGAAGACAGGTGGCAGCTTCACTGGTTCCCACATTAATAGCCCATGTTCCCAAGTCTGTGCCTTGGCAAAATTCAACAGTATCACCTCAAATGCTAAGCATGAGAATGCACCAAATTTCACATTCTGTGGCGAGGTTAGAATTAACAAGGATAGGCAATATCATCCAAGCTAAACATGACTTCAAGCCAGCAATTCCACTGCTAAATAAATATACACAGGACAGAAATGTTTACATATATTCCAAAAGGACCAGAGTGTTCGTTGCAGCCCTTTGGAAACTGTTCAAAACTCTTGACAGAATGGACACGTTGTGGTATCTCCACATATGGGAATACTATGTAGCAATGAGAATGAACCACTTACTGCCAGTGCAACAACGTAGATGAATCTCATCCAAAAAGTTGAGCCAAAGCAAACTAATCTGTTACATCAGCCTGGGCTTCACTAGGGAAGAGCAGAGGGAGTGCAAAAGGCTGGAAGGAGCTTGGGGGACTCTCAGCTGTTGGTAAATGCCCTGTTTCGGGTGGGGACTGTCACGCAAGTGTGTCCAGTTGGTGAAATTTCAGTTTGTGCATTCCAGGTGCACTTCCCAGGTGTATACTGCACTTAAAATGAAAAAAGTAGAACCCTTAGAATTAAGAAGTATGATATAGCCAAGTTTTTAAAAATCAATGAGTTGGAACAAAGCCCAATAGAAACAAGCAAAAAAAAAAAAATCAATAAAAGGAGAAAAATGCAATTAGGGGTGTATAAGAAAACCAAGTCCTTAGCTCCCACAGTAGGGCCACAGGCAAAACTGGCGAATCAGGAAACTGCTTTGTGCTCTGGCTGGTGTGGCTCAGTGGATTGAGTGCTGACCTGTAAACCAAAGGGTCACCAGTTCAATTCCCAGTCAGGGCACATGCCTGGGTTGTAGGCCAGGTCCCCAGTGGGGGTTGCGTAAGAGGCAACCACACATTGATGTTTCTCTCCCACTCTTTCTCCCTCCTTTAATTAAAATCTTAAGGGAAAAAACAAGATTGTGAGATGGCGGGGGGCCTGCCTTCCTTAAAAGCCAGACACGGAAGAAGGGGGACATGTTGTTCCAGACGAAGTGTTGAGTTGTAAAACCCTTGAAATACAATAGTATGGCTGTCATGGGTTTACCAACCAGAAAAATTTCTGGGACAACTGGGGACAAGTAAAGAAAGACCTGATTACCAGTCAGGGTCTCCCCAAGAATACAGCTCCTGCCACCTGTGACGGGTTGGACCTTTGACAGAAAGACTAATCCCAGGGGCCTGAACAGGGTTTCAGAACCAAGAAGGAAGCCATCTCTGCCCCGGGGCTGGTGGGGCTGGAGCCCCAGAGGCTGCTGTCCTGACAGGATGCAGCCCAGCACGAGGGACCCTCAGAGGAGGGCACCGCGTCCCCTTCTCTCCCCCCCAACGCACCAGCTGCCTGGCTTCCACTGGCCACACCCACTGGAAGCCCCGGTCAGAGCAGTCCTCGCATCCTGGGACAGCGGGGAACAAGGGTGCCTGTGTGGGAGAAGGGAGACTGACCCGCACGGTGGAGAAGGAACGGGGGGTACGGAGGGAAAGGTGGAATAGGTCAGGGTCACAGCCAAGCGGTCAACATAATGTGGTCTGTCCAACCACGTATGACTTTGGCAAGAACGGAAGTAACGTGGAAGCAACCACCAGGAAGACATAAATGACCATGGCCCTTCCCGCTCCGCTCTGCTCTCCTGACCCTTGCCCTGGCCACCACCTGGCACTGCCTGTCAGGTGTGTGTGGGCAAGAGGACCAGCCTTAGATACCACCACGCCCTCCCAACCCAGGGCTCCCTCCTGACCTGCCCCTGTGCCCGGATGACCAGGACCGAGACACGTATTTCAGATGCGCGCACTGCCCCCACCGCAGGGACCACCATGAAGGTTTGGTGAGCGACATCAACGTGAACACAGAAGAGTAGGGTTGGGGTTTTTTTCCAAATAAACGGACCAGTTCATTTTAAAGAGTTCATAAGTAGGGGTCAGTAAGCTTTTCTGTAAAGAGCTAGACCAGCAGTCCCCAACCAGGGATGAGTTTCGTGGAAGACACTTTTTCCACAGACAGGAGTGGGGGGGGCGGGGGGGTGGGTTTCAGGATGCACGATCCCAGTGCATTCAAGCTCACCTCCCACTGTGCAGCCCGGCTGCTGACAGGCCCGGACCGGGGCCATCCACTGCCTGGAGGTTGGGGCCCTGGGCGAGACAATACACAACGTGGCCTCTGCAGACCTCGGGATCCTCCGCTGGCTCCCCCATTCTGCTGTGGGGACACCGAGACGACGCAGACCCGCACCTGAAAGGACGGGCGTGGCTGCACCCCGTAAAATTCTACTTACGGATGCAGCAACCTGAATTGTGTATGACTTTCAAGTACTACCATTCTTCTAACTGTTTTACAACCATTTAAAACAATGAAAACCATTCTTAGCCCGCAGGCCATACAAAACCAGGCAGCGGACAGGACTTGGTCTGCAGACCAGTTTGCTGACTGGCCTTAAGATATAACGCCAACAAGACCAAACCCGAATTTCTCTTAACATCAAGCATTTTGAAGCAGATGACTGATGAGAACACTCCCTGGGCCCAACACGGAGCAGAGTCAGGCCCCTCCCGCAGAAGGGCCACGGCCTCGGCAACCCCTGCCACCCCGGAACCCCCACTCCCCCGGGCTCCCCCTCTCCCTGAGCACGTCACAAACTGCGGTTTTCAGATCCATGTGCACGGAAAAGCAAGGCACGTGGGGAAACGGGAAGCACTCCGGCCCTGGCACCACAGAACGGTTTGCTGCCCGGCACCTGGGGAGCCCCGCGCCACCTTTCTTCTTCAAGTCACTTTCTTCAAAAGTGAACTGTTCAGTCACAAACAGCACACTCATCAACACTGGTTTTGCTCAATATATTTTGAAATTGGTTCCACACGTCGCTGCTAAACGTTTCCAGAAGCTGCGAGCAGTTCTCATCTTTACTGACTGGTGATGGGTTCCAGCTGACACCCTGTTCTCCGTGACCTGTGTGCAAGGCTCACATCAAAACTGTACGCACACGTCAGCAACCACCTCCCTGTGGACTACGCCTCCGGCCTGGCTCCTGCGTCCCCGCATCCTGAAACAAGTCCACTTCACCGCCAGGACGGCTGCCAGCACGGCCGCCGAGCTCTCACGCCTGCAGCCAAGCGGGAGCCCCTCGCTGCGTGGGAAGGGAGCACGCGGCCAGGGCCGAGGGAGGGGCCGAGCCCTTCATTCTGCTTGGGCTGCAACGGCCCCCCATGGCGAGCGGCTGCCGGGGTGGATGGTGCCTGGAAGGACCCGCCGACAGGAACAAAAGGAAATACCATCCTGCTGGCGTAAAACCATTTGCCTGGGGAGTGCCCCGGGGGAAAGTGCGCCAAGGAGAAGAACCAACAGGCTCTGTGGACACCAGCTCATGTCCCCCCACGGTGAAGGCACAGGGCTTCCAGGCTCCCCGCTGCCCACTGGCAGTGTGCCCAGCTGAGCGAGCGCACCGTTCAGCCTCCCAGCGGCAGCAGGGTGTGCGGGGCACCTCCGGCGGAGCCTCTACTCAGCGATAGGACGTTCTGGAGCCCGGGACACCATCTGTCACTGGGACAGCCCCAGTGTCTGCGCAGCTGAATGGTCCTCACTGCCACCAAGCGTCAGTGGGCAGTGACGTCCCCGTTTTCCTTCCCGGGAGCTGCCGGCAAGGAGGGGAGAGAAAAATCTGTCTTCGCAGGCTGTGCGAGCCGCACCAGGATTAGGGCGAGCCGCTCCGGGGCTAGGGCGAGCCGCTCGAGGGCACCTCCCCAGACTTCACCTTCTTGGTCTGCCCGTTGGGCCCGGGGGGCGGGTTTTTGTGCCGCTTCTTCTGCAGCTGCTGCTGCAGCCTCTCCTCCTTCTTCTTCAGGTAAGTGGCCATGTTGTCAAAGGTGGCCTTGTACAGACTGCTAAAGCTGTCATTTGCGCCAGCAGAGCCTGCGCGGGAGGAACAGGACAGTCGGTGACCCGGGACGCTCACTCTAGCGGCAGGACCCGGTGGGCCCGTGAGGCCCTCCTGCATCAGGGAATGAACCCGGAGACCACCCGGAGTTCTCTGTGGACCTCTGGCCCTTCTCCAGTTGGCCTCCGTGGAGCCCACTCCTGGTAGCCACACCAGCTGGACCCCAGACTGGCTTCTAACAGAACATGAAAGCTGGATAGTCCAGAGACCACCTTACCTTGTGGGAAACTCCACGGGGCTGGTCAATGATGCGCAGGCCTGTGCCCCACACACGTGACCTCCATCTGCCCTGCACGAGTGACCTCCCAGTCCCCTAGGCTCTCTCACCCTTCCACGATCTTCAAGGTCAACTTGCCTTCCCTGCACTCTCTTCCCCAAGCCTCCCCCCAACCTGCACTGGAAATGGGGTTTCATCGCAGAACCTCTTAGAAAAGCGGTTCTGTCCATGGCCATGGCGCCCTCACCTTCCAGCATGGCCCAGTTCCTGTGAAGGTGAGCACTGACTTTCTGCACCGCAGAGGTCTCAGGAACTATCTGGGAAGCAAAGGGGGAACCTGTGTCAGCCGGCGCTGCTGGCGCAGTAACCGGCTCCCCGCTGTGGGCCCCGGAAGAGGTGCATGACCTTTCCGTGAAGACCGGGTGCAGCTGCCTCACCAAGCCCAGCAGCCACCGCCTCTCATCAGGATGAAGACCCATGATGTGAGGGCTGCTGGCACTTCACGTGCTGGCTTGTCATGTGTGACTTTATCTACGAAGCCGGCAGGCCTGACAGGTGCCAGCTGATGGCATTCTGTTCACTGCCACCTTTCAGGTAAAACCACCTGAAAGGCTCAGGGCCTTTTCCTAGCACCCAGCCCAGTGCACAACTGCAAAGGATGTGAAGGTTTGCAAAGATCTGTGGCCACGGCAGTCCTGCGAGATGTGGGACAGGACAGCAAGCATGTCTCCGCTTTGTCAGTGCGGGGGACCAACCCAAAGAAGGTGTGGGTTTGCTCCGCCCACACACCTTCCGCCACACTGGGGGGCTCCCCTAACCAGTGGGACCCGTGCCCCAGACCAAGGCCATGCTACTCAGCAAACATCAAGGACACACACCAAGTATCAGCTTCTCTGCTGAGAAGACCAGTGTGACCAGGACAGGCACAGAGAAAGCATGCTAGATGGGGGTCCCCAAAAGCCCTCCTCAGGCTCCATGACCCTGGCTTGCTGGTCGGTATCCCAGCTTCCTAGCCCCACGACCTCCCCAACCCAGGACACACCCTCTGGGACCAAGGTGTGATCAAGCAGAAAGGCGTGACAGCTGTGGCCCACCCCCAGCCCAGGCTCAGGGGACAGCAGGGACCCAGCACGACCCACCTGCCACCGGCCGTCCACAGGCCTGCAGAGCACGAGTGGGGCTTCTCGGCAGTCCTGCAGCACCCACAGGCCCTGGCTTTCCTCAAAAGCCGCGTCCCACACTTGGTGCTGGAAGGACAGCTGCTGTCTGCAGACCAGCTGCCGTCTGGGGGCGTCCAGCCGGAAGATGCAAACCACGGGGACGCTTCCCACAAGAGAGAGGGAGAGTGTCAGAACTTCCGCAGCCCAACCCGACGGCTCGCAGCCCAGGCCCGCCAGCGCGGGGGACCTGGCCCTCACCAACATCTCAGCTACCCTGAGCTAGAAGCACCCCTGAGCGCTCCCAGAGCCCTGGGCTACAGGCCTGAGAGGTAAGAAACGCCCACATCAGCGCAAGTCCTGGAGCAACGAGTGCAGCAGCGAGGGCAAGCGGCCCAGGGAAAAAGGGACGGTGCGGAGAAGACGGCCGTTCCACCTGCGGGGCACAGGCAGCACACCTCCGGGCCAGCACTTTTACCCTCTCTGAGCCTGCGCCCTCACTTCTAAGGCAGGCTAAGACGGGACCAGCTAGGAGTAGGCACAGAGAAGACGCTCAGGAGGAAGCAGCTGAGTGGCGTGTGCTGCCCAAATCCGTCTCATCAACCACTGGCTCTCAGGCAGGACTGAATGAGGCTGATTCCACCACCACCAACCCCCAGGTGGGGTTCGATCTCACACGAAAGACCAGGCAGAGGCCTTGCTTCCATTAAACCACTGGATGTAACAAGCATGTAAAGAAGGCCAGCACACAGGGACCTCAGCCACGCACACGCCACAGGCCTTGGGAAGGGAGACCCCTGCAGGGAGCTCTGGTACCAACACACCATGTAGACCTCCCGAGTTGGGAAGACAATCTGTGTCGGTCCCCCCTAAGGGGGGGCCGGAACAGTGAGCTTACCAGTCACACAGCAGCGCCACCCAGCTGTCCCGGCTCCAGTAAGTGATCCTGGACGCGGCAAACCTCTGAAAGGGAAGCAGCGGCTCAACTGCGTGTCAGGGACCCAACGCCAACTGTTCTGTGCCCACTGGGCACGCACGCTGCTGCCAGACTGGCAGCGCCCACACGTGGCCCAGGAAGGAGAAGGAGAAGACGGCACTAGGCCTTCCTGCAAAACGCCGCCCGCCCGCTTGTCACTCCAGCATGCCGTGGCACATGGCAGGGGCCCCTCTGTGGCCCTGGCCCTCTCTGGACTGTGGAATATCTCTAAAGCCAGCAGAGTTGGTCAAAAAGCAAGGACGGGGGCACAAACACAAGGGGGAGAGAGGGGGACTGTTCAGTTCAGACACAGCAGGGGTGAAACAATGGATGCCAGCCAACAGAAGTGGACAAGGAAGGGCCTGGCACTCACCCGGCCCGAGCAGGGCTGCCCCCTGCTCCTGAAGGCCGGATGCACGGAACGAGTCAGAAGCCTGCTCGTCCTCAGCCCTCTCCACCACCTGCTCTCCCCACTCTTTGAAAGGACTCGCACCAACCTCGTTGCCAGGGCGCCAGGTTAAGTGAGGGCGCAAAGATGACAGGCCGCCAGAACAAACCAGGCCTCTGTTTGCTACAACTTCCATGGCTGCCGAAGCCCAGGCAGGAGGCACCCACAGGGCAACCAGAGCAGCTGGCGCCACTGACCAGGGGGCCCCTGCAGGCACTTGGCTGCGGGTCCCAGGGCCCTGGCCCGAGCCAGGCCCAGCCAGCCGGCCTTGAGGCCCGGTGAGAACGGATGCCGGAGACTGGTCTCAGAGCGGACAGCGGAAACGAAGCCAAGCCCTTCACTTCACACCCAGGCCTTGTCAGGCACAAGGGAGAGCCAAGCTCCCGAGGGCTGGCAGGGTGCCATGTGGGAACTGCAGGGGACTGTGCACAGCATCCCTGGGGACAGACAGAGGGCACCCAGCTCTGCAGGCCTGAAGAGACATGATTGGGGACCCTTCGTCCCTCCCCACCAGGCCCTGGGGGGCCGTCCACATGTGACCAACCAGGACGCAGGCTGCACAGAACTAGCTCAGGAGCATCAGAGCTGGGTGTGCGTGAGCACGGAATCCTGGGGACCCTGAAAGGCAGCCTATACCTTCCCCCCCTGAAAATGTCCTTGGCAACCAAAGGCCCAGGTGACCTGGCCTGAGGGGATCCCAAGATGAATCCATGACAGACGACAGAGAATGCTGAGTGGGCACTCAGCCTGCTGCCCGGCTGATGAACGCGCAGCCAGGCTCTCTGCTCCACTATTTTTTCCATTTCCAAGGGGATTAGAGGCCTTTCTATAAATTAACTGTTCAGATGCAAGTATGGTAAGATATAAATTATTCCGCACTTATTGACTAGCTGCCTTCAGAATTTGAAATACATGGTTTGTCCCAAGCTGGAAGAACCCCAGCTGCACTAACAGCAAAGAAATGTTTCCAGCGTAAAACATTCTTTTCACAAGACCTGAGTGACCAGCGAGGCGCCCTGCCAGCCCCCACAACCAGAGACAAACGAGGTTACCTTGTCACTCCAGGGGCCCGCTGGCTCCTGCAGGGTGGCCAGGTGACAGCAGTGCAGCTCACGCCCGCGCCTGTACTCCCAGAGCCTCAGGGTGCGGTCCTGCACACGAGGAGGGGGGGCGGAGTCAGCGCCCCTCAGGGGCTGGCATCCCCACAGGCACAAGGGCTTCCGCCAGGTCATGGGGACGGTAACTCTGGAACAGCCAGGGCACCCTTCCCACCCAGCAGCTCTTTGCTCTAAAAAGCTCATGCAAGGTGAAAAACAGGTGGCCCCACACAACAAAATGGGCAAAGGACACATGACCACCTGATGTCACATGCCAGGCTGTACTCAGGGCAGGTATGCGCACGCACACACACACACAGGCACATCAATGACCAGGCATTCGCACAAGGAGACACGCATGGGGCCACTGAGCGTGCATCAGCAGCAGCGGGGACAGAACCCAGGTCCCTCTACCAACTGTTTGAACTGAGGTCAGATGTTATCACAGAGGCAACAGCAGCCCTTAGATCGGACTCCTTGCACACCCACTCTAGCTCTGCACACACACAGACGTGCACCTACAAGCACACAGACCCAAGCACACAGTCACAGGCCAGAAGCAAGGCCCGGCCAGCTCTGAAATGCAGAAAACAAGCACCACCTAGTGGGCAGCCACCAGTGAGGAGCACACTGGCTTCTGAGCCACAGCCAGGAACAAAAGACAAGCCCCTGCTCTGTCCTGGTCCTGACAGAGAGGACCCCGGAGGGGCGCGAGGAGAGGCAGCACTCTTACCCCGGACGAGGACAGCAGCAGCTCTGGGTGGTCGGGCACCACGAAGATGCGGCTCACAAACCTGCAGCACAAGGAGAAGCAGGGTGACCTGGGGTTCCAGTGCCGCCATGACATCGCGCTGCCGTGACACCACGCGCCCCTGCGACCTCGCCGAAAGGCCTCCCGCCCCCTTACCCTGATGCCAACTGCAGCTGAGACAGAAACATGGGCAGCCATGTGGAAGGTGATTAGGGGGCTGGGGGGAGCAACACCACGACCCCCAGGGAGGATGGCCCGCAGGCCCAGCGAGGCCCCCGGCCATGCCTGCCAGGGGGACCCACGGTGTGCACTCGCTGCTCCCAGCTGCCCTGCACACAGCCCCTCAGCTGACCCCCAGAGACTCTCACTGAAGGGTCCTGCCATTGGGCCCCCAGGCCAAGACATGGAAGACATTGGGGACAGAGGGGCAGCCACAATGCCCAGAGGCCAGAATCAGACCAGCTGTCCCTCGGCCGGAGGAACCGCCTTTCCCCAGACACCAGCTCAGGTCAGGCAGTTGGAAACCAGCCCCTGGTCCCTGTGAGGGGGATGCAATCGGATCCCTAATGCACAAGCCCTGGGGACCCCTGGGAAGGGGCTGTGAGCTCCCTTGCCCTCCCTGGCCCGGGCCCAGTCCTGGCCGTGGCCCCCCACCAGGCTGCCTTCTGGAAGGCTCTCATCGAGGGAGCTCAACTGAAGAAGGGACAGCGCAGGTCACGGGATCACCACGGCCTGTGTCTACTACGATGGGTCAGGACGGGAGTCACCTCAGACTCCCCAGGACAGAAGCCGCAACCAGTTTGCATAGCTGTTAAAGGAGATTCTTAAAATTCACTGATGAGCCGTGACTCACTCACAGAAGCACCTGCTGAGCACCTGCTGCTTGTCAGACACTGTACCAAGGACCAGAGGCAGAGACAGACAACAGTGACAGAGGCCCCACCCGACAAGGGGACCAGAGAGACAGGTCAGAGACAGGGAGTGTCGGCAGAGGGCTCTGCACAGCGCTGGCCAGCAGAAACACAGCACCGGGGTCCTCTTCAAGTAGCTACTAGGGACCATGCCACCAAACAAAATAGACACGGGTGACATGGACCTTCTATGAACCTGCTACGCTCTTACTTCACTCAGTACGTCCAAAACACTATCGTTCAATCTGCAATCAGCGTGACTCCTTAATAACGGGCCATTCTTGCATCCCTTCTCACGCTAAGTCTCTGAAATCGGTGTTCTGCACAACAGGCATGTTGCACTTCAGACTGACCCGCTGTGGCTCCTGAACTGGATGGCACATGCCAAGCAGCACAGCAGAGGGGAGGCAGGGAGGCCTTCCTGAGATGGCAAGTGGCAGGCAGCAGAGGAAGGGGAGCACGGGAGGAAGGGGAGCACCGGGTGAGGCCCTGTGAGGAAGACTGTGTCCATCAGTGGAAGCCGCACGTGCAAAGACACCGAGATGGAAGGGTGCCGGGTGGGGTCGAGAGGCCCCAGCGATGCACAGCAACAGGCAAGGGCCGGAGGACTGGCGAGCAATAAGAACCACAAGTGCTGACTAGGGAACAGGGTAAAAACCCAAATAAGCTGTCCCGATGTACAAACTCAGTGCCGTCAACCTTTCTAACGGTCATTTGCACCATCCATTCAAAATCAAGGAAGCAGGAGCAACCCCAGAATTGAACAACATCCCCCCAGTGTCTCCCACTGCCTCAAATAACGTTATTTGAATTATCTCGGCCAATCAAACTGGTTTTCCTCTGTGTACATTGCAGTTACCCTTCTGCCTGAGAAGAGAGCGTTGCTCGGAGTCACCTCCCGTACAGAATGCCAAAATTCACCTGCAGAGAGAGCTCCCACACGGAAGTCAGAGACCACAAAGCGACAACTGCCTGGGTGCCGAGACTTTAATTCGCGGACAGGTAAAGCTGCTCAAGTCCCCACCTAGTGACTGCTCACCACTGCCGGTGTCTACACTGAGAAAGTGGGGTGTTCTAGAACAAGCCCCCGGCCACCGCAGGTGGTGGATACCAGGTAAGGTGCATCCGCTCCGTGTGGGAGGCTCTCAGCCGACGCACACGGGCCCTGCCACCAGACGGCCAGCACCATCCAGGGTGACAGGGCACTGGGGTCTGAGGCCTCAGTGCCACTAAGAAAACTCCCCCTGGCACACATGGCAGCAGGGGATCCTGAAGGCCACACTGCCACAGGGCCTGGCCCGCTGTGAGCGCTTGCCTTGCCTGGAAGCCGCACATGGGATGGTTTCCTCCTCCCTCAAGGCTCAGAGGCTCAGCCAGTGTCTCCACCTGTCCACCAGCTCCCCAGACAAAGGGCCCACTCCAGGCTTAAACCTGAGCTCCGTCCCCGGGAGGTCGGAAGGATGGGAGGGAGACTCACTCGGTGTGGCCCAGGCAGAAGGCTTCGATGTTGTGCGGAGCCGAGGCCCAGCTCACCCGGATCTTCTCGTCCCGGTCAGCGGTGAGGACGTAGCGGTCATCAGGGCTCACAGCCTGTGTGCAAGGGTGAGAGAAGGCAGGTCCACTCACATCCACACATATGCCCTCCCAGCACAGTTCATTACTGCCTCCGCCTCCCTGCCTCCAACACCGAGGCACCTCCCTCTCCTTCCTATTTCACATGTCCCCATGTCCAGCCAGTCACCAGGTCCTGACTGCCGCCTGTCATGTCTGCGTGTTCCGGTGGGGACTCATCCCAGCTCCACCACCCGTGGCTGGCCCTCACTTGGCCTCTCAGGGCCTGCGGAGGGACAGCTCCCAGCTCAGGGGCTGGCTCAGGGACACCAAGGTGATGCTCGTGAAGCACCAAGAGCACACCCTGACCTCCTGGCCGTGCATGTTCTCACACCGCTCCACCCCTCCACCCTCCCACCCAGAAGCAACAGCCCCTCCTCACTCGCCCTCACTTTCCTGGGCTCCACATCTCCTGCTCCAAAACCTGCAGATGGCTGCCCCGCTGTGGGAGAGCCCACTCCCACCGGGACACTCAGGGCGGCTCTCCCACCCCCACCCCACCTGAGTCTGACCACAGCGTGTTAAGAAGCACTTCACCCACATACCACATCCAGTAGCATCGACAGGTGCCCAAGTTCAAGTCTACCACATTCGTGTGGCTCCAGCACCGAAAAGGAGTAAACATCCCCAGATTTATCTGCCACCAAAACCTTCTCCTCAGAAGCTGTGAATGTCAGGGCCGTGCACCTCCTCACCACGGTCCTGGGAGGCCAGAGAGACGCCCAAGGTTGGGTGACACAGGTTGACACAGGCCGGCGCAAGATCCTGCAACCGACCCGTCAGCCATGCGCCTGGTGGCAGCACCAACTGGCTGGCACACGCTGCTCCAGACGTTAGCCTGAAATGGCAACCGAAGCCTGAAGAAATGACTCCTCAACACACATCCAGACAGAACCCTGTGCTTCTCAGGGGCAGAGGGACAAACAGACAGAAAAGGCCGGAGATTGCAGGAGGAGACATGATATGTAAACATGGTGAAAAAAATGACGAAAGAGAGACAGTCAGGCCCTGGGCAAGATCCATCAGACTCCCAGTCCTGTGGTTTTGACAGTGGCCTGTGCTCGCTCCAGTGCGTTAATTCATCGGCTGTGACAGCCCGGCCACAGCTCTCTGGAGCAGCAGCTGGGACAGTCCTCCTGGAGTGCTGGGCTTGGCTTCCAAGGAGCTTGCCCAACATAGGGGGAATCCCACCCCCCCTTTCCTGCACCCCCCAGAGCACCCAGCTTCCACTCAGCTCCACACCATGTCTTTTGTCTTGCACCTGATGGGGACTCTCGGCTGCTCAGGCTCCATTCGGCCCGGCAATGGTTCTGGCATGCAGCCCGGCTCTACAGAGTGGGCTCGGGGGTTGGGTCTGGGGAGTTGGGTAGCAGGGGGAAGGAGAAGGGCAGGTCATAGGACAGGACAGGACAGGACAGGCCAGGCCAGTTGGTTGCTCCAGGGGAAGGCAGGGGCCACAGCAATCTTCAGCCTAAGCAGGGTCTCAGCACTTTCCCCTCCCTTCACAGGGTGACTTGACTGGGTTCACAGTCAGCTCCACTAACTCTGGAGCCAAAGTGACCCAGTTCAGGACCTGGCTCTGCCCTTCCAACCTGAGTGGGATCAGCTTCCAGACTGCCTGCCAGCAGACGAGGAGGGGAACAGTGCCCCCACCCCCGTCACAGGGCCTGGGCGAACCACTGATGCTGTGTGTTAGTTGCATATTATAATTGTTACTGTCACTACTGCTACTGGCATGCAAGTGTAAGCTGTGCGTTCGACATCGCAATTATTCAACATTAGCATTTCATACCTGACACTCAGACATTGCCATGGTTTTGTACGGAAAAGAATCAGACGCTTACTGTCATCAGTTAAAGCAAAATAGCTTCCAGACTTGGAGAAGGTGGACGCCAGGATCGTGTCACTCCCCTTCTCCACAGGCTGCCCGTCCTCCCTGAGAAAGAGACGAGGAGAACAGTGAGGCCCTGCCCGAGTCAACGCAGCTGCCTTCCTCCAGGCCGGCCTCATTCACTTGTAATGTGAGCAAAGGCAGGAAATGCCATGAGGTTCACATGGCCAAAACATTGGACCTATTCAGGGGACATGGGGAGAGTCACACAGTTCTCATGTTTAAGGAGTAAAACCTAAACAGAAAAATCTCACAGTGAACACACCAACATCCAAAGGGCTCAGTGAACACACCAACAAGGACCTTCCGTGACCACGTGGCCCACTCCATCAGGGCTGTGAACTAATTCAAGACTAGAGGCAGGGCCCTGGCTGGTGTGGCTCAATGGGATGAACATAGTCCCCCAAACCAAAGGGCCTCCAGTCCCATTCCCAAATGCAGCACATGCCTTGGGTTGCGGGCTGGGTTCCTGGTTGGGGCATACAAGAGGCAACCTATGGATGTTTCTCTCGCACATGGATGTTTCTCTCCCTCTCTTTCTCCCTGCGTTCCCCTCTCTCTAAAAATAAATCAAATCTCAAAAAAAACAAAAAAGACTAGAGGCAAAGATTAAAACAATTTTTAAAAAACAAATGAGCCACAAGACCAATTCTACTAAAGCAAATCACCATATAAAACCATCACACTGTTTTTCTTACTTTTCAGTTAGCTAAAGTCAATTTCATGCAACTGCCCCCAATGCAATTGAAACTGATTGCATTATTTCAAGATGCCAACAAAATCATTACTGATAGAAATAAATTATTTTGAAAAGTCTTATTATTTTTAATGCCTAATTTGAAAATTAGCCCCCCAGTTCTTTCCTGGTGGTTTATCCACACAGCAAGGTGACAAGAAATGCAGAGTCCACCAAGAAGACGACTCCTTCTCAGGCTCTCAGGTCCCATGAGTGAAACCATGACTCAAGCCCTGAAGAGCCTTCCCTTCATCTCACCCTTTATTTTCCTGTGGCTTCTTTTCCGCAGTACTGCAATCATACACGAAGAGGCTGTCATCATCACTGAAGAAAAATAACAGAAAGATTTTAAAAGGAACACTTTGTTCATAAAAACACTCATTTCTCTTACATCCCTGGAACAGAAAAGTATTCTAAAGGTCTTAGCCACAACAGGAAACTGTCCAGTCTAGGTACACTACTTCAGGGAACAGTCACGGAGCTTTGCTCTGCCTTATCTGCTCAGATTTGCCATATACAACTGGCACAGTCCTGTGCACAAATCAGGTTAGTAGAATAAGCAAGAACAAAAACTGAACAAGAAGCAACACATTATTCTTTCAGGCACTAGGACAAAATGGTTGTTAGATGAAACTGTGTTCTGATACTATTTTGGTGGGCTTTTTGGTACCCAAGTTTAAAACTACTGTTTCCTGTTTGGGAAGAATGTCTCACCTACCCAAAAAAGCTCCCATGACTGCCAAGCACCGACCAATGCAGGAGCCAACTGTCTCTCCCACCAGACCCGAAGTTCTCTGTGGCTCACCCCACCCCCGCCTCCAGTGCCTGGAACAGGGGAGGCATCGTGTACAAATTCATAGCCTAAAGGGGCTGTACTTTAAACTCTTTTTGCATGGAATGCTGAAGCACAGAAAAGAGAACAGTCCTCCAAGTCAGACACTGTGCCGGCCACTAGCGAAGCAACCAGATGGGTGTCTCCCTGTGCCACGTGTTACCTACTGGGAACCTCTTCCAGGACGTCCAACCCACAGCCCGTATGAGGCCAAGAATGGCCAAGAATGCGGCCCAACGCAAAATCCTAAATTTATTTAAAACATTTTGAGGGTTTGTGTGTGTGTGATTATGTGTTGCAGTGTGTTTAATGTGTGGCCCAAGACAATTCTTCTTCCAGTGTGGCCCAGAGGGGCCAAAAGGTTGGATGCCCCTGCAAAGGAACCTGGGATACATGCCAGGTTTGTGAGTAAATTTTGTGCGGAACCTTAATTTAACATCGAGGTGGATTTCTGAAGCCAACCACTGAACACTGACACTGCCAGTGCACCTGCTAGACACGTCATCCGTTTCACGTATGAGAATCAAATCCCGGGGAGAAGAAACAAGGGGCAGGCACTGACCACCTCTAGTACCCATGAGGCAGGCTCCTGAGTCAAGCCTACTAGAGCAACAAACACTTCCTAATTTAAAAATCCGGGGCATAGTGTACACACTGGGGAGCGATAAGGAAGGAGGGTTATATTGGGGAAAGCAAAAGCAGAAACGTGTGACGGGCCACCAGGGAGTTGAGCGCTGCGGCCTCTACACCCCCGAGGAAGGAGTTGTAGCATTAAGACCTTCGACTGCTGAAGAGTAAGTACGGCAAGGGGTCGATGGATGCTGAAGGGTATGAGGCAGCAGGTCCCACAGCGAGATGAGGGAGTGCGCTCGGAGATCAGTAAGCCCCAATATGTTCCCAAATAGCAAATCGCTGCAACCAGGCAGGCCAGGGGCCGCTTCCTCCCTACGTTCGGGCCTGGAGGGCGGGCCCCGGACGCCGGGTTAGCCCCAGCTTGTCCCTCATCGCCCCACGTAACCGAGTCCCGCCTAGACTCCGCAGATCTCAGCAAAGAGCGCCGCAGACAGGCCACCGAGGGGGCGGGGCCCTAGGCAGGGGGCGATCGGTGCGCCGGGAGCGGTTCTTGGCAGACAGGCTGAAAGGACTGACACTCCAGGGCGGTGCAGGCACGCGGCCGGACCGAGGTGGCAGCAGAGGCCCAAGGCCGCGGCGGGACTCCAGCGAGGCACCTCAGGGAAATTGGGGTCTCCAGGCCCGGACGCGCGCCCGCAGCGTCGGTTCCCTGCTGCAAGCCCAGATCCCTCACCTGCTTGCAGTGGTAGTGGCCAGGAACCGACTGCCTCCCCGCACCACCAGCGCCTGCCCGCACAGCGCCAGCCCCACGGAACTAGCCATTAGCCGGGTCCAGGTACCTCTACCCACGTGCGCAGCCCAGCGACTCTTCCTGACGGCGCCGGAAAGTGACGTTCGCACCGACGCCTCGAGGTGACGTAATGCCAGTCCTCCGCCGCGGAAGCTGCAGCCCGCGGCGTGCGTAGTACGTTCTTTGCGCGCTCTTTCCGTCCGGTAACGTTGGTTTGGCGGGTCCGGGTTTGTTGCTGACCAAGTTTGTTGGGGAGAAACTTACACGCCACACATGGTAACGCTGCTTAGTGTGCGGCTTTTCCTCCAAAATGAGTAAGGACGTTGCGGTATCTTTCTCGTGCTGTAGCTGGACCTGCTAGGTTCTCAGTAAATAGTCCTTCAGGAAATGTGAGAGTTGGAGTTCAGATCCAGGTCCTGGACCTGGTGTCGGCGTGCGCGTCTGAGGTGGGCCCAGAGCTAAGGTCGTGGGAAGTGAGGCCTCGTAACCTGTGCACTGAGAGAAGCCATAGGCGCCCCGAGTGCTAGTTTTCAACCCAAGATACGGTTCAATCAGTATTTGCCAAGCAAATAAATGGGACCACTAATTGTTGCTTATAGAGGGGCATCGCCAGTCACCAATTGTACAGATTTCTCGGGACTCATGGTCCCCATATTACACACTCTTCATTTACTAAAATTTCTCTCCTGGATGCCCCTTCTCTGCATCTCCATGGCTTTTGCCATCACCCAAACCATAACAGTCCTGCTGCTGGCCTCCACATCTTCGGTTACCCAGAGATCCACTTCTCACACTACTGCCAGAGAGAGATTTTTGGAACATAAATCCGATCGTTTCACCCCCCTGCTTAACCCAAAAAGTGGTTTCTCATTGCTCTCAATATAAAGACGAGATCCTAATCGTGCACTGTGAAACTGCATGAGGTCTGGCTCCGACCTGCCGCAGCCTCCTTCCCTCCTCGCACTCAGGCCGTGACTGCCTCTCCAGTTCTTTGGCCCAATGCCCTTCCTAGCCACAGGCCCTTAGCACATGCTCTTCTGCCTGCCTGCCTGCAACGTCCCCACCACCCCATCTTTCCACCATCCCTAATTAACTCCAGTCCCTCAGTTTCACACCAGTGGAGCCTTCATTTGATAAGGGAAGGCTTCCCTGACCTTCCATTGTCTGCATCCACAGCGCCATGATTGTTTAACATCTGTTGCCAGACTACAAACACCATGAGGACAGGAACTGATACCTAGTTTTGCAGGTCACTGTCATCCCAACTTGCAGCACAATACCTGGTGTGAAGTCAGTGCTCAATCAGTATTTGTAAATAAATGGAACAACTAATTGACTGTCTTAAAGGAGCAGCTATTTTTACCTATGAGGAAGGGATAATGGTAGGCAGGAGGCCTAGCAAACTAGGAGAATGCTGACCCAAACCCCACTCCGTGTTCAAACCAAGGATGAACTTACACCCGAAATTAAAGGTAGCTGCTGCTGGCAAAGCAGAATGCTTGGGGGGAAGCTGGGCTTCCTTAAAGTCAATGAGGTAAATGGAAATTTTATGGAGACAAGAGTGGAAGACAGCTTGAGTATCACAGGACAAAGGACACAGGGTAAGGGGAGTGGCGGGGAAGAAGGGGCAGAAGCCAAGTGAAAGACTCACGTATTGCAAGGGCAAGATCACCAGTGGAGGGGTTGGCTCTGGGCAGTAACCACGGGGGAAAAGGAAACGTCAGTGCTTCTGAAAGTGAATCTGCTGTCACTGCCATTCAGCTAACCCGACTGGTACCGTGAAAGTCCATACTCATGGTCTGGGACATTTTTCAGGCACGCAGGGGAATTTACACAGTTTCTGTTCTGGATGGGATGACAACTCCAAGACCACAGAGGTCCTAGAGGGACCCGTCATCACCAGGCTCGTGAGCAGATGAAACTTCCTTTATGTCATGGTTTAGATCTCAAAATGTTCCACAGCACACATCACAACAGGTGCAGTGAACTACGATTGCGTATTTAAACTGCCCTCAAAGCTTTGTACCTTCATGCTATAGGTTGCAGCCTTGAGAAATAAGTACAATTAAAAAAAAAGAAAACTTTGCTTGGAGACTGAATAGTAAAGATTGAAGAGGAATCACACACTATATTACAAGACACAGCATACGTACATGAAAATGTAGAGGACTGTGCTTAGCCATCAGACGTAAGCACAATTTAATCATTTTGTTGTTTTTTTTAAATAAGTTACTTGCCTCATACCTTGAATTCTTATAGTACTTGTGCCAAGAAGATTTATTTGCCTCGAGATCTTTTTCTCCTCAAATTCCTTGATAACCCATACCTTTCTTCTTAATGTCAACCAAGTCTGAATCGAAATGTTTTTAAGCTTATGCTTCTTTTCACACTCTTCCCTTTTGCGTCTCTTCCCCACGCTACTTATTTTATTTTGTTGTGTGCTGCTAGATATTAATATATGTCTACAAAAGTATTGTTTTTTTAAAAAATATATTTATTTTATTTTTTTAGAGAGGGGAAAGGATGGAGAAAGAGGGAGAGAAACATCAATGTGTGATTGCCTCTTTCATGCCCCCCACTGGGGACCTGGCCCACAACCCAGGCATGTGCCCTGACTGGGAATCAAACCAATGACCCTGATTCACAGGCCAGTGCTCAATCCACTGAGCCACACCAGCCAGGGATACAAAAGTATTGTTTAAGTGGATTTTATCATCATTACAATTATGTATAAGTAAACTATAAAGTTCATCATTACTTTGATACCTTGATATTTTACTCTGCAATTATTTTAGCATATTACCCAAAACCCACAACTCAAATTTCAGTTCTGTATAATTTGTTTGTTTAAAGATTTTATGTATTTATTTATTTATTTATTTTTAGAGTGAGTGGAAGGGAGGGAGAGCAAGAAAGGGAGAGAAAGATCAATGTGTGAGAGAAACATCAGTCGGTTGCCTCTGGCACACGCCCCCACTGGGGACCTGGCGCGCAACCCAGGCCTGTGCCCTGACCGGATATCGCACCGGTGACTCTTTGGTTTGCAGGCCGGCACTCAGTCCACTGGGCCATACCAGCCAGGGCAGTTTGTCTGTTTTTTAAAAAAATTTCTTAATATGCCTAGTTATCCTCAAGTTTTCACTTCCATGAAATTGTAAAAACAATGAAAGCATATTAATCATTTATAGCTTGGACAAAAATGGAGAGCTATTCAGTTTTGTACCATCTCTCTTGGTAATTTTCTCAAAGAAGTTAGCTGTGTTATTGGTAACTGTATCTACTATCCACTGTCATAATAATGCATAACAAGCATGAAATTTTTTGTTCTAAAACAGCTTTTACTTAGCTCGTGATTCCGTGGCCCAGCCCTCTGGGCAGCACTTAGCTGCGTGGTTCTTCCAGTACCAGACGACCTTTGCTCTGTGCCTCTGGCCAGCCACGTGGTTGGAAGAGAACTCGCTGGTCCGAATGGCCTGGGATAGCCCATCTCTACTCCACCTGGCCTCTCGTCCCCAGAAGGGCCAGGGGCATGGTCCGCATGACAAGCACCACCAATGAAAGGCCGCAAACCTCCTGAGATCTGGGCACAGAACTAGTGCACTGTTCCGTGTGCACTTTTGACACGTTCTGTTGGCCATAAAAAAATCACAAGGACAATAAGAGCCAAGGGGTAGGGAAATAAATTGCCCCTTATGACGAGAGGTACAGCAAAGTCACATACAAAGGGTCTGGACAAAGGGACCCAATGGAGAATCAAGGCCATTTTTATAGTCGGATCTACCACGGCCTGTCCTCAGGCCCCAGTGACTCATGTCTGTTCACCTGAAAAGCACTCACCTCCTCCCAAGATCCCGAGAGTCTCATCCATCCCCAGCCTTGGGCTCAAAGGCCAGGGTCTCAGGATCTGCATGAGGCTGGACACGTCTCCTCTGATGCAGGGACCTGCAATTGTGCAGAGTGGCCTCCCTGCACACCAGCCTACGCTGGTGGACTGGACAAGGGTAACCACTGAGAACGCTTCCGCTGGGAAGGGGACGCATGGGACACAGAGCAACCAGTCTGCGGCAATTCCGAAACCCACAGGGAGGTGTCTGCAGGGCGCCTGGGGGTGGCAAATGTTGCTCCATGAGGTGTGTTCGCTGCTGGGAGCGTTCCCCCAGGCGACATCCCAACCTGGCTCTTGCCTCTGCCCTCTGGGACACCCTTCCTTTTCCACACCTTCTTGGTCACTTTGAAAAATATGCCCTTTGAGCAACTCTCTTAAACCTCTTCCTGCCCTAAGCAAGCCGGGACCCAGCGGCCATTTTTCACTTTAAACTGCCCAGGCCCCTTGAGCCAGCAGGTGGCTCTTTGTTCAATACAACTCCCCAAGAGATGGGATGTTGGCATTGAGGCCGAATAAGACGTACGCTTTGTCAGGTCCCCCCACTCAGCGACGGTGGCGCATCCAGCCACAAGCAAACGTGCCTCTGGGGGAGCTGTGGGGTCCAGCATCACATGCCAAGGAACCAAGGCATCACTACCTGTGCATCAAGGGACAGGCATACGGACCTCGGCCACAGCTGTGGAGGCGGCAGTGGCCTACTGGCTGCCTCCTGCCCTTGGCCAGTCTGGGAGCCCCTGGAAAACGCCATCTTAGACAATCACCCACAAAGAGAGCCTTTGTAGGAGTCCAGCTTTCCAGTGGACAAGTTCCAGCACATTGTTCCAGCACGTACATATGAGCTTGGTGCATTGGAGAGGGTAAGAACAGGGTAACTTTACCGGCACCACCACTCCCTTGAGGCAGCCCAGCTTCGGGCCGGGAGAGGCCTTCTCAGCCCATGATTTCTCCCACAGGGGAAAGCGAGAGCGCTTGAGTGAGCACCCAGCTCCCGCAGCTGTGCCAGATGCCGCCGAGGGGGTATGTTTCTCTCTTGCCCTTACCAGAGTACCGAAGAGCGAAGAGCAGGCTGGGAGAGCAGGAGATAAAATTCCCAGAGGAACTTAAAGGGATACCAACACTGCTAAATGCATCACAGACTCTATCAAGCAGCCTGCCCATGGGCCACCAGAGTCATCTGCAGACCCCTCAGCTGGCCCACGGGCACCCCAGCACCCACCCCACACACCTCATCCACACACAGTGCCACCCTGTGCGTTCCCAGCTGTGGTAAGAGCGAGTGTGGGCAAAGGAACTGTGAGCACACACAGAGCAGGGGCCCACATTTGGCGGGCTGAGGAGAGAGAACAAGGCGGAGTTGCAGCACCACCCTCGGAAGGCAGAAGCACCCACCTTTGGCATTGCCGGATCCACAGAAAGACAGCTAAGCTTAGGAATTCCACCACAAGAGGGAGCAAGAAATGTGGAGTGGAGGTGTCCACGCAAGGTCCGAAAGTCCATCCCTCACAGGGCTGACAGAAGGTGTTTCTCTCCCAAAGGCAGTCAGTATGGACGCGGAGGTGAGTGCTCCTTCAAAGGTGAAGACAGCAACACAGACTTCGAAGAACGTGAAAAATCCAGGAAACGTGACATCTCCAAAGAATCACAATAATCTTTCAGTAACTTATCTCAAAGACGTGATCTGCAATTTTCTCAGTAAATAATTCAAAATAGCTGTTTTAAGGAAACTCAGTAAGATGCCAGAAAACAAAGACAGCTCAATGAAATCAGTAAAACAGTGCATTAAAAATTAAAAGTTTGACAAAGATAAAAATAATAAAAAAAGGAACCAAAGAAAAATTCTGGAGCCAAAGAACAGGAATGAAATGAAAAAAAAAAAAAAGAAAAGAAAGAAAAAGAAAAGAAAAGGCAATAGAGAGCATTAAGAGCAGAATCCAGCAGAAGAAAATCTGATGTGGTTCAGTGGATTGAGCGCCAGCTAGCAAACCAAAGGATCACTGATTTGATCCCCAGTCAGGGCACAGGCCTGGGTTGTGGGCCAGGTCCCCAGTTGGCATGCAAAAGGCAACCAATTGATGTTTCTCTTGCACGCTGATGTTTCTCTCCCTTTCCCTCTCTCTAAAAGGTAAAGTAAATAAGAATCTGTGAGTCAGAAAACAGGAACTTTTAAATATTCCAGTTGGAAGAGGACAAAGGCAAAAGAAATCCTGTGTGATCTATGGAGTACTAACAAAAGGAACAATTGCAAATCATTAGAGGTCCAGAAGCAGATTAGAGGGAGAATGGGACAGAAAGCTTATTTAAATAAATGTTGACTGAGAAGTTCCCAAATCAGAGGAGAGATTTGGACAGAGAAGAGTTTCAAGTTCATGAAACTCCTAAGTCAACAAGCAAACACAACTTAAAGAAATCTTCTCTGGGAAGCATAATAAAACTCTAAGAAATCAAAGGCAGGAGAAAATCTTAGAAGCAGCAAGAGAAGAGGATCTTGTAATTTACAAACTATCCCCATAAAGCCTTCCACAGATTTCTTAGCAGAAACCTCACAGGCCAGGAGTGAGGGGATGAAATATTCAAAGTGCCCAAAGAAAATACTGCCAGTCAAGAATACTCTTCCCAACAAAGTCACATTTCAGAAACTAAGGAGAAACCAACTTTCTCAAACAAGCAAAAATGGAGGGAGCATATCACACTTGTCCTGTAAGAAATACTGACAGGACTTCTTCAAGCAGAAATGAAAGGATACTAACTAGTAACATGAAAACACAATTAATATACAATACAAGGTTAAAAGTAAGTGTATACAGTCAGATTCAGAATATTCTAATACTGTAATTCAGTGGTGTGATTGCCATTTAACTCAAGTTTAAAGGTTGGAGGACAAGAGTATTGAAAATAACTACAGCCTCTATAATTTGTTAATGAAGGTGGGTGTAAGTTCCATCCCACCATCGGAGGTCAGTCCAGAATGACTCAGAGTTGGGTCATATATGCAAATTTGCATAGGCCAGATCTTGCTGGACAAACCTATTCATCATTCAGCGTTCAAGAAGATTGATATTGGAACCTACAATTTTTTCCATTAAAAAGTGAGCATCTAAAACTATAATATAACTTTGGGGCACCAAATGAAACAAAGTGTTTGTGGGTTTTTTTACCCATCAAAGTGCATTATGAAATATTTCGTACATATCAAAAATGTACAAGTAAAATAGCAAACAAATACTTCAGGTGTGTTGGGCACCTACAACACACCTGAAGAAATAGATGTTACCAATGGAACTGAAGCTGTAAGGCTCCCTTCCACGCGGACCTCGCCCCAGTTCCCCCCACCCCGTCCACAGGGAGCCGTTATCCTCTTCTGTGGGTGGCTTGTCTTTCTTGTTTACTTAGTAGGAAACTATGTATTCTGGACACTAATATATAGTGCCTTTGCCAAACATAATTTTTAATTTTTCGAAAATTTATTGATTGATTTGAGAGAGAGAGAGGCAGAGAGACATCAATCTGTTGTTCCACTCATTTCCCCATTCATTGGTTGTTTCCCATATGTGCCCTGACCCAGGATTGAACCCGCAACCTTGGTGTATTGGGATGATGCTCTAACCAACTGAGCTACCCCACCAGGGTAGAAATTTTCATTTTAATGTAGTTAAATAACTTGGAATGTCCTGGACCACAGAAAGTATGTGTGTGTGTGTGTGTGTGTGTGTGTGTGTGTGTGTGTGTACACACTTAACCCCAAACTCAAGAAAGAGTAAGGGTGGAGGGGGGGAAAGGGGAAAATTGGGACAACTGTAGTAGCATAATCAATAAAACATAATTTAAAAAAAGAGAAAGCGTAGGCCTGGAGACATTTTCTTCCCCACCCAGCACAGCGCCCAGGCAGAGACAGACACATTTCCCGTGGCCTTTTTTTGTGAGCAGGTGGCTCACAAGGCCCAGGTTCCCCTTGTGAGCTAGCAGCAGCTCTGCAAGGGCTCCCTCTGCTCCCCAGCTCAATCCTGGGCCTTCACAGGCCAAAGCCTTGACTCCTCTCCTGACATAAGTTAAACCAAGGCTCTGGCTCACTGAAATCAGCAAATGCTCCCCGGGCAGTGGGCTTCTCCTGGCTTCTTGGTTCTATCTTTTGGTCCCTGGGGACACACTCTTCCTATAAAAACATGATCACAGTAGACCAAGATGGGGTATTCTCAGAAGACCCTGGTGGACACAAAGCAAATCCACTCGGGAGCTGTGCATGCTCAGCCCAGGCTTGGGAATTCCCCCAGGAGCCCAGAAAGACGTGAGCTTCAAGTATCTTACTGCACAGCAATTGTGGACAAGAGACAGCAGACAAACGGGGAACAGAACTGGACATTTGATCAGAACTGGTGATTAAAATTAGGCTTGTAACATTTTTCCCAGAATTGCTAAATGTTCTGTAGCCTAAGGGTTTTTCACAATGGCCAAACACTGCCAGAAAAAGAAGTCATTAGATGTTTTAAACACAATTTTAAGTATCCCCAATTTCACTTAAATTTTCCTTATTTTTTACTTGACAAAAGCTTTAAAATTTATCTTTCCTCTATGCTGAGCTACCTGTTTTTATTCTTTCTTTAAAGGTTTATTTTATTCTCATTCAAGGGGGTGGGGGGAGAAACACCAATGTGAGAAACTGGTTGGCTGCCTCCTGCATGCCGCCAACTGGGGATTGAGCCCCGCAACCTCGGCATGTGCCTTGAGCAGGAATCGAACCCGTGACCTTTCAGTTGCAGGGACTACACCCTAATCAACTGAGCCAGGCCAGCCAGGGCTTTACTCTTTTATTAAAAAGAAAATTACCGCCCTGGCTGGTGTAGCTCAGTGGATTGAGCGTGGGCCTATGAACCAGGGGATCGCAGTTCAATTCCCAGTCAGGGCATATGCCTGGGTTGCAGGCCAGTTCCCTGCAGGGGACGCAAAAGAGGCAACCGCACATTGATATTTCTCTCCCTCTCTCTCCTTCCCTTCCCCTCTAAAGATAAATAAATAAAATGTTAAAAAAAATTACCTTATTAACTTAGCGAAGCATACAATATAGGGTCATCCTAAACAATATTTTAAACGATGTTATTGAAAATGGTTTGTAAAAAAAATTAAAGCACATAATCATATTAATTTACATAGGATAGTGGCATAATACATTTTCTTTGGGGCCTAAAAAGAATATACATATTAGACAAAGATGCAGAGCTTGGGTGTGAGTGCAGATGGGGTGATACCGGAGTATTTTTATTTTCTTCTTTGACACAACACCTTTGAGTTCACGGCTTGGGTCCCAGTGATGCTCCAGTTATCTGGTTATCTTTTTAAAAGTTTAATTCACCCTTAGGATACATATGGAAGAATTTCTAGTAGTTTATATAAAACTTTGGGTGGTTACTAAAAGAATAATGACAAATACAAGTTTTGGAAGTTACTCACCTGAAAATAAAAGGCCACAATGAAAAGCAACAATCCTTTATTTAGGATCAAGGATAGCTATTCCAGAAGCACTGACTCAGGCAGAAACTTAAATAGTGTTCCAATAATGGGACTGAGGCAAGGGGGGGGGTATGAAAAAAGACAGGGAAATAATTACATGAACAGAAGAAGGAATCCGTATTGGTGCTACTAAGCTAAATTATTAGCTACACATGGCTGTTTACTAATTCTAAAGAATGTCTTTAGTTTCCAGTCCTAGAGTCAGGAGGCATGCTTTCTTGTTAACTTCACAGTTGTTTGGAAGACAGTGTTGTTCTGGCCCAATCCAAAGGTTATTTTGCCCAGTTCAAACATTCCAAGGTTCAAGCCATAAGACGCGCAGGCAGGACCTCTGGAATGGCCATTTTAAAATGGCTCCACTTGTGCCAACTTTCACAAGGTTTTGTCTGAAAATGCTGGTTTGAAACTTGGTAGAGCTCCAGGCAAAGGTGACAGGTCCCTGCAGAAAGACTTTGGACAGAGAATTAACAATTGGAGGACCAACCCCTGCTGCCAGCAAAATCTAGGCTAGTTTTTCAGCTCAATGGAAAATACGATATAATCCCCTCTCCACAAATATTCATGAAATCACCAGCCCTTTCTCTGGTCTCTGCATCTTTGATTTTTTCTGCAGCATCTTATGTTTGCTTCTTGCATTTGGCCCTATAGTTTCTATTGCCTTTGGCCAAATGCAGGGCAGACAGTGCCCTCCAGGCACAGGCATTGGGCATACAAGTTGCCATAGTTACCTTCACACTCATAATCATGTTGCTTCCTTAAAAGCCATAAGACATCCCCCTACTCACTGGGTCTCTTCCTCCCCAGGGCTCCCCTCCACCTTATCTGCCCCCTCCTCAGACCACCCTGGCTGATGACCACACCCCATCTCACTGGGAGGTCTTTTCATTTTGTTCTTGAGTCTTAAGACACCAGTCAGGTGTCTGCCTTTAGCTGGCTGTGCCCTGCTGTTTGTGGAGGGGATCTGGGGACTCTGAAGCAGGGTGATGTGGACTACCCAATTCCAGATTAGGTTCCCCAAGTGGCAACTGTGGCTTACCTTCGGATTTACCAGTGAAACAAGCACACTTCACAAAGACAAGCACGAACTTTTCTCTAGGACAACAAAGTTAATTTGGTTTGAGTAAAGGGTAATTCTGTTAGCATGTTTGTTTTTCTTTCCTTCTCCCTGTAGGGATGTTTTTAGGATAAGAGTCTCAACGTCCTGGCAGTTCTAAATCCTATTACTAAATGTTATTCTTGCTAAATGTTAAAATGTAGCACAGTATTTTGCAGACCAGCTGTATCTAGGAGAAGCTTGCCAGGAATACAGCCAGATAAAGGTAGTCAACTGCAAAAAAGAAATCAATGTGTAATTAACCAAATAGTGTACATAAGCAATGGCTAAGCCTCCCTTCTAGGAGACAGAGCTTTGCCTGTGAGTCCCCTGTCTTTTTTACTTTCTGCAAGTCAATAAAACTATGTTGGGAAAACCACATCTGGGTTCCTGAGTAGAGCCCTTGTCATCAAACGCTTGAGTTTGGTAACAGAGGCAAAGGACTCCTTTCTCGTTGTTACTTGGATCTAAGGTGGTTGTCTTCGCCTTAGGGTGGATGGTGGCAGGTCCTACTGCATTCCCTTGATCCTCTCTGGTAAGAGCCTGGGGGACCAGTTTCCGCCTGTTTATCTTGCCACCTGAATGAACCTCTAGCCTAGCCCAGTGAAGTTGGTAGTGTGGGCACGTTCAACTAGGATGTGATACTTAAGGGCACTGGGCATGGCAGGGCTGGGGGCGGGGAGACATGATGAATAACGGAGAAGGAAGCCGATTACTAACTACACCTACTGCATGATTTTGCCGAATTTGGGGGGAAATCTGCACCGATAGCTACAAACATTCAGATAAACTTGGATTTCTGATCTCCCTGGCTCCGGTATTAGTATTGTTGCAGGCCAAAAGCGCGTCCACGATCCCGTCTGAGGTCACCCTGTACGAGGGGCAGTGCACAGGAGTGGCCACAGACGACCACACCGATGAGAGGTGAGGATGAGGTCTGACCTGACACGGCAGAGTGGACGCGGTGGGGGGAGGGGAGGGGGAGGCTGAGCACGTGGTGAGGGCCGGACTTAACGTGCAGAGGTGCTTCAAGCCCACCAAACATTAGAGGACTGTTACCAGGGCCGAAAAGCTCCGGACATGGCCTGAAGTCTGAGCACCTCAGGAGAGGACACCAGAAGACCTCGGGTCGACTCTCCGCTCACTGTCAGGAGGAGTCCCGCAGTGCGACCCGGGGCCCCGAGAAACACCAGCCTACGATTGCAAACACCAACGCAGCGCGGCCTCAAGGGGTAAAGCAAAAATCCAGGGGTGGCTGGGGTGCGCGCGCGCGCGCGCGCGCAGGGTCACGCCCCGCCCCCTTCCACTCCTGATCCCTCTTATGATTGGTGCCCTCCGCCCAGGGGGCGGGCACCCAGGCGGTGGTGCGCGCGCAGCGGCTGGGACGCGGCTAGTCCCTGCCTGTGACTGCTGCCCGAGGTTCAAGGGGCGGGCTTTCAGGCGGCGGTGCCTGCTCAGCAGAGGCTGAGTCTGGTTGCGAGCTTCTCCAGGACCGCCCCTCGCCTGGCCAGCCTGCGAGTCACCGCGATGGCTGCCTTCCTTCTGTTCCGGCAAGGACGAGCCAGGGCGCTGAAGGTATAGGGGAGCTGGGCCTGCGGCTGGGAGCCAGCGTAGGGTCCGGGCGAGGGCGCGGCCCTGAGGCCATATCTGGCCGTCCCGGGGAAGCGCTGGCCCCGCTCCGCAGCGGAAGGGAGGGTGCGTGGCCGGTGCAGGCAGCCGGGGGTGGGGGCCGGCGAATGGACCCCCGACCGCGGCCCTGCTCCCGCTGAACCCGAATTCCCTGGGGAGCCTCCGGTGTGCGGGGCTTCCAGGTGGTGTGCGCCGCCGCTCTCTGTCCAAACCGTTCACGACTGCGTCTTTACTTACTGAAGCAGGAGAAGAAGTAAGGGAACTTCTGGGTACCTGCTTGACCCGGTAACTTGCTTCGCAGCTGCCAAGAAGCCAGCTTACATTACCTGGTCTGTGAAAAGAAAGGAAGAAGGGGTTTCTTTCTTCCTATATAAAGCTAAGGCTACTTCACAATATCTAAAGTTTAAAAAGGCTCTTATTACATAAGCAATTCATATAAATAAATTATATGTACAGATGGGAAATCTATTGTCAGAGAGCCTATTTACTCCTTGGAATAGTTGCAAGCAAGTTTTTCTGCGTTCGTATATACATATACCCACGTTGAGTACAGTTATAAACAAAAAATAGTTTCTCCTTCATGCATGCACTAAAGACACGACTGTTCTTATGTGGAGCAGCTAGAACGGTGCCCACCACACAGTAGGTCCTAGTAAATATATGCTGAATAATTCAACAGTTTATGAAATGCTTGCCACTTTGATATATTGAAAACAAATTTGAAGCAATTTTTATTCGTAAGTTTTAAATACTATTTTAAGTAGTATTTACTCTAATTTACTTTCTAAGTATAGAAAAACATTTTACAAAAGGAATCATAGTATTTTGTAGGTTAATAGTTAATTGAAGACTACAAATAAGTATGCACAGAAGAAAGTCTGGTTGGAGAAGTATCCAAGTGTTAATAGTGCATGTTCTTGAACTCAGGTTTTTTTCTTTTTGCAGCTTTTTGGTATTTTTCCATAATTTCTACAATATGCATATGTTATAAAAATTGTAATCATTAGAAATATGCTGTGTGAATGCAAAGGAAAGTATTCATCTGTAGTACTAGCCTTTGCAGCTTTTTTGTATTTTCCATAATTTCTGTAATATACACATATTATGAAAATTATAATAATCTTTAGAAATATGCCATATGAATTTAAAGGAAAACATTCATATGTAGTAATACATAATCTTCATATGTACTAATAGCTGTTTTAAATGGTATTTCACTAAAATAATCCTTTTGAAAATTATTTTTTACTTTTCTTTTTTTAAAGATTTTATATTTATTTTTAGAGAGTGGGGAGGAAGGAAGAAAGAGAGGGAGAGAAACATCAGTGTGTGAGAGAGACATCCATCGGTTGCCTCTCGCCGGCCCCCATCTGGGGTCCTGGCGGACAACCCAGGCATGTGCCCTGACTGGGAACCGAACCAGTGACCTTTCCGTTTGCAGGCCGGCACTCAGTGCACTGAGCCACACCAGCCAGGGCTATTTTTTATTTTTCAATTAAAGTTTACTTTCTATATTATATTGGGTTCAGGTATACAGTATAGCAGTTTGACAATCATACTTTACAAAATATTCCCCCTGATATTTCTAGTACCCACCTGGCACCATACATAATGGTTGTAATGCTATTGACTATATTCCTTGTGCTGTGCGTTACATTCCCGTGACTGTTTTGTAACTACCAGTTTGAACCACTGAGTTCCTTCACCTCCTTCACGCTGCCTCCCAAAGCCCTCCTCCCCTAGCAACTACCAGTCCGCTGTCTGTGTCTGTGAGTCTGTTTCAATTTTGCTTTTCATTCCTAAAATATCCTTATTTCCTCATTCTTTTGTCAGACTATGCTCCTAGAAGGACAGGTGTTTCCAGGACTTGGTCCTACAGCTTCTCTCTCTGCAGCATCTGGAAAGAGTGACAAAGGACTGCCACCGAATTCCAAGAAGCAAAGTTCACCAAAAAGTAAGATTTTAATGGTAGTCATAGGTGAAAAGAATGCAGATAAATCAGTTAACTTCCCGCGCAAATTGAGAGGAGTTTTACTAACTACATAATTTATGCTTCTTTGTTTCCAGCAGCATCCAGATTATAATCAGATGTAAGGTTTGTAACAGATTTTAGACCAAACGTATCAGTAATGTAACAGGCTTCTACTCACCATTTAGCCCTGAATGGGATGCAGGGTATAAAGGCTCTGGGTGTTTAGGTGGCCCTAATGCGGACCCCATGCCCCCTCCCATGAATCCCACTTTTCTTTCCCTGATTGTGACTTTCCCCCCCAGTGTTTTGAGGCTTCTCTGTGGCTTTGCTCAGCCCCAGTCCAGGATTGCAGGCATTATTCTGTGACTGTGAAGAGAGTTAAGAGCAGGCACCGTTTTCCGTCATGACTCGCTTTGGTGGAGCATGCGCAGTGTCTGCTCTGTTTCCAGCTCTTTGCACAGTCCTTTTGGCTTTTATCCCCAGTTTCACTTTACTTTCCCCCCGAATACCAACATAGCCTGTCCTCATTGAAGGGAAAGAGGAAATGCAACAGTATGTTTTGTTTTTTAATTTTAATTTAATTTCATTTTAATCCTCCCCTGAGGGTATCTTTATTGATTTTAGAGAGAGAGGAAAGTGGGGGTCAGGGAGAGAGAGAGAAACATCAATCGATTGCCCCGAACGGGGATCGAACCCACAACCTTTTGGTGCATGGGGCAGCACTCTGGCCAGCTGGGCCACTCAGCCGGGGCTATTTTATTTTATTTTATATTTTATTTTGTTCTTTTTTCAACAGTATGTTTTAAATACTTCTTGTGTGAGAATTTTATGTTCTATTCC
The DNA here is from genome assembly GCA_004027475.1 of Anoura caudifer. Taxonomy (NCBI): domain Eukaryota; kingdom Metazoa; phylum Chordata; class Mammalia; order Chiroptera; family Phyllostomidae; genus Anoura; species Anoura caudifer. The sequence continues at coordinate 249,255 of PVKU01000784.1, read as the reverse complement.
CACTAATTATTAATTGATTACAGTCCAGGTCCATTGCATTTAGTCTTAACTGATGAAGCCTTAGTTGAGTCTTAAAAAAGTGCACGTAACATCTGCAGTCTCCTGGCAAAATCTTTAATCTTCAGATGGGGTTTAGAGTGATCATTTGAGTTGTCTTCTTATGATGATACCATTTTCTCAGTTTGAAAGTGTTCAGATTCTGCTTATTTCATCCCTCCTTGGTCTGCACACAAAAGCATGAGTGAGTTATAAGGTACCGGCGCTCCGTCGAGAGTGCCACCTGCCAGCTGCCATTCACACACCATTGACCTCGACCAAGGAGGCACACATTCCTGGTGATGTCTTTGGCCCCTGTACACTGTACCTGCTTCATTTTTTAACCGGTGCTCTCTTTTTTTAATCCATAAGCTTTAATGTAAGGATCTTAAAATAGGATATTTATTTATTTATTTTGTGGGCATAGCCATAATACCATTATCACACCTAAAACATTTATAAGAATGTTAGTTAAATTCTGTATTGTGCCTGGCATGTGTCTAACATTTTTTTTTAATTTTTTTTTAATATTTTATTTATTTTTAGAGAGGAAGGGAGGAAGAAAGGGAGAAACATCAATGTGTGATTGCCTCTCACACACCTCCCACCAGGGACCTGGCCCACAACCCAGGCATGTGCCCTGACTGGGAATCGAACCAGCGACCTTTTGGTTCGCAGGCCCATGCTCAATCCACTGAGCCACACCAGCCAGGGCTGTCTAACATTCTTTACTGATGAATGAGTAGTTGAGTTTCATTACTAATGTTATCTTTGGCCTTGGTGAAGGTTGTTTTTTAAGGTTTTATTTATTTTTTATTTTTAGAGGAGAAGGAAGGGAGAAAGAGAGAGGGAGAGAAACATCAATGTGTGAGAGATACATTGATTGGTCGCCTCTCGCACGCCCCCAACTGGGAACCTGGCCCACAACCGAGGCACATGCCCAGACTGGGAATCGAAACAGCAACCTTTTGGTTTACAGGCCAGCGCTCAATCCACTGAGCCACACCAGGCAGGGCAGGCTTTGGTGAAGTTTTATCTTTTATCTGCAATCCTGCTTCATAGGTTTATGAGCTTGGATTAATGGAATTGAAATTACCACCGCAGAGCCAAATTTGCCGCTTTTTAGAAACATTCTTCTGTATGTGAGTGGAAATGGGTTGCTTCGTCCTGTGAGAGTTTGGGATGCAGTTGTGAGATTAGGAACACCGAACTGGGGGTTGGCCTTGGTTCGTAGCTTCTGCCTCTGGACGCAGCAAGCCCTGCAGGCCGGAGCCTCTGCCCTTGGTGCCTGAGTGGGGCCGGTGATCACGCCGGCCGCCCTGGGCCAGGGTGAGTCCTGTGGGAAGTGGTAAGAGGTGTGGTGTGTACATGAGCACAGTTTTCAGAGCTACACTGTCTTTTAACACACATTACATTCATATCTCAGAATTTAAAAAACAGTAATCCTAGATGAAGAACAAGAAGTCACTTACACTTCGGAAGCGCTGTGTGCAGACACCCCGGAGCTTCAGTGATTGAGAAGCAGGAGACACGGGAGTGCTTTTCACCCGCAGGCAGCCCAGGGCCAGGTTGACCCCCGCCAGCGGCGGGTGGGTCTTGTTGCGTTTGTCTTTCAAGAAGAGTCACTCCCAAACTAAAACATTGCCAGATATATCAGCATCCTGCCTCTAGACAAACGTCAGAGATTTCATGAAAACACAGGTAAATTCGTGCTTGTATTCAAAGTTGGAGCCACTGTCCCTCTGTGGTGACAGTGCTGACTTCCGGGGACACCGTTTTGCACCGCTGCGTGCAGACTGGGTGCGGGCACCGGCACCGCGGCGCGGCAGTTCGGCGGCAGCTCCAGCTCACAGTGGCGAGCTTCCCTCTGAATCGCAGAGAGCGTGCCGGGCCGGACGGCAGCGGGTCGGAAGTCGGCTCTCCGCAGGGAAGCGGAGTGCTGGAGTTGAGTTTCTCGGCCGTTCCGCGGAATTCTCCCAACAACGCAGCGTTGAGTGGAGGAAACTTCCTTTTCCTCCATCCCACAGGCCGCATGCAGCCCTGGATGGCTGTGAATTCGGTCCAACACAAAGTCGTAAATTTACTTAATATGGTACTTAGTTTTATTATGAAGTTTTACTACTTAGATATGTATATTTTCTATATTAGTGATTGCAAACTTGGGAACTGCTTGATGATTTTAAAAGATTATCAAAAGGGCCACTGCATAATTAGTGTTATTATTATGTGAGGACTTTTTTGCTTCTTTGTGGTGGCAGATATCACGAAAATTATGCACAGGCCTTTGTTTTGCTCGTCAGTTTTCGTTAGTGTTTGATGTGTGGCCCAAGACAGCTCTCCTTCTGTGTGGCCCAGAGATGCCAAAAGGTTGGACACCCGTGCTTCAAAGCGTTCTTTTCGTATGACAGAAGTTTCTTTTTCAAGCAAAATATATCATTGTTAATCCCATTTGAAATTTTCTTCCCATTTTCAGTAGGTGCTGCATCAACCTATAATGTAGTTTTAACTTCTTTACAACTTTAAAATTTGCACAACAAATTTTGGAAGATTCAGGCATAATCTTTCTACTCAAAGCCTGTCTCAGACAAGCTTTACTCTAAGTTACCTTTCTTTAAAGCCCCTTCCTCTTTTGCGCCCGACCCTCCATGCCCCTCCCGTCTGGCAACCATCAGTTTGTTCTCTGTGAGTTTGTTTCTGTTTTGTTCTGCTTGTTAATTTGTCCTAGTTTTTTGGTTCCACATATTAGCGAAATCATACAGTTTTTGTCTTTTGGTGCCAGAGGGCTTCCTTTCCTCCCATTCTCACCAGCACTTGCTACTTGTTCTTTTGATGACAGCCATTCTGACAGGCGTGAGGTGGTATCTCATTGTGGGTTTGATCTGCATTTCCCTGGTAATTAGTGACGTTGAGCATCTTTCCATATGTGTATTGTCTGTCTGTATGTCCTTTTTGGAGAAGTGTCTGTCCAGGTCCTTGGCCTATTTTTTTAATTGGATTATCCACTGTGGGTTGTTGTTTGTTTGTTTGTTTGTTTTAATGTTGAGTTATGTAAGTTAATTTTGCCTACTTGGGAATTTTAGACTCAACATAGAAGCGGATTAATGACACAGGTGAGCAGGCTGTCGGGGTTTGGAGGCCGGCATGCCTTACACACTGCCATTAGGGATTTCTGAGCTGTAGCAGGCCTGGTTTAGAGAGACGGGAAGAAAAGGAGAGTTCAAGTGCGCATGCACTTCTTTCCTCATTTTTATGTTTAACATGCACCTGGAGCTCATGTGAGTCCTGAGAGTTACCTGCATCCGCACCTGCTCTGGGTGGTCAGCATGCGGACTCTGGGCTGGCAAAGTTAGCTACTGAATCAGACGCGGCATGCAGCAGGTACGGGGGTGGAGGTGGCAGTTTTGAACCGTCACTCGTGCGCTGGCTATTCGCACACGTCTCTGCACGCTGCCCGTTGGCCTTTCTGGCCCCCGTCTGGGTTTTGGTTGATCCTCAGTTTTCTTTCATCGTTTTCTATCGTTCTGTTACATATAGGTCCCTGAGCTCAGAAAACTATTAAAAACCTTCTTGGATGCTGGTAAGATAGGAAAGCTAGGAATACATTTTTCCTACTTTAGAGAAATAGGATTGAGGTCTTTTTAGTATAAAATAGGCTTGAAAATAAAGACTGAATTTAGAGTTTGTTCATTTGTAATATTTTTTCAATTTTGCTTTAGATTTGAGAAGCAGTTTTAATTTATAAAAATATGTCCTACACTTTTTTTCTTAATCTCTATAGTTAGAAAAGATTTACCACCTGAGGAAATGTAAATGAGTTCTTGTCAATGTACTGTGTGATTTCATTTTTTTAAATAATTGACTTGACAAAATATAAGACTTATGTTTGCACTTACTTGATTTTTTACAGTGTAACAGCTGTTGCTTCCAGTGGTATATATGACATTAAATTATTGTAGACTTTTGTGACCTTACAATACTTCTGCTTTCCTTATTGAAGAAATCCCCAGATGGCTTACGATCTTGAAGGACTTTTCTTCCTCTTCGGGCAACTTCATTTGAACCACATTATCCCCTCCCCCCAACGCCCTCCCCCCGAAACACGTGGATGTGTGCACCCCAGACCCAAACCAGGCTTTTGTCTCCGTTTGTTTTGCTGTTGTGTTCAGAAAGTTCAAGTTCATACAATATGGAAAGCTTTTCTAATATTCAAGAAGCACCAGTTTTTAGGGTTTTAAGAAATTTTACATTTATAAAACTTAAGTAGTTATCTTTATATTATAGTTTATCTTAAACTTGGATGAAGTAGTTTAAAAGTAATTATCAAAGAAGCTCTCTTTTGAAAAATGTAGACAAGTTCGTTGTTTCTGTTGTTGAAAATCCCCATGTTAAAAACTGCCAGTTACAAAGAAAAGCATCTGCATTTCTTCCTGTTCTCTTGTGGGGCATGGCCGTCCCTCACGGATAGGTCCTCAATGCGTTTCTTAGGGTGGTTACGTTGCAGGTGTTGTGAATGACAAATTGGTATATGACAAAATGTCTGTGACTTTGATTCACTTAGATTGTTTTACTAAATATGAAAAATAACATTCCTCTTTATGCCATTTCCTAGATGTAGTGGACCCAAAGGAGAGGGGCAAGCTACTAACTACCCCAACAGCAGCCGAAGTGTCTAAACACTTAACTTCACCCAGTCCCTACTCATCAGTTGTGGCTCGAGGGGGGACACTAGCTAGCCCTCACCCCGGTGACGACGTGCTGTTCACAGACGAAGGGGTTCCGGAGGTTTTGTCAAGAAAGACCTTGGTAGCACTTCCTCGGAAAGGCCCGTCTCCACTCAGAAGCCAGGGCTCCCAAGCGGGAGCCCCTCAGAAGGGCGGGGGAGCGGCGAGCAGTTCGTCATCCTCGTCTTCATCCAGCTCCTCCAACTCGGAGTCTGATGAGGAGGGCAGCAGCACAGCAGCGGGTTCACAAGCGATGAGCAAAGGCAGAGGGGGTGTGCCCAAGCCAGGGGCCTCCCACTCCTTTGAAAATAGGGCCCCCAAGATTTCAGTGGCCGCAAGAGAATCGGCCCGGGCACCGCAGCCACCTCAGGACCTTGCCTCTCCAGAGGGGCCCCGCCAGGCAAAGAAGAAAGGGACCTCCATTAAGCCGTCAAAGGTCAGAAAAGACGAACCAAAACCCACAGTATCCAAGTCACAAGTAGATAAGGAGTTTATGAAGGGGGAAAAAAGGCAGAAAATATCTAGCTCAGATAAAACAGATAAAGAAAGCCAAAGGCCACCCGAAGTTACAGACATCTCAGCCGACCCTGCGGAATCAGGAGTGTCTGCCCTGCCGAGCGGGGGCCCAGTGCCCGCGCGGTGGATGGAAGGCACCGCCATCGGAAGGCAGCTGCAAGCAGCTCCTCCGGAGACCCGAGGAAGACAGTTGGAGAAGCAAGGACCAGAGCCCCCCAGGGTGGTGGCTTTTTCCTCGTTCAAGAAAGAAAACTTGGGGAAGCAGGTAATAGAAGGAATCTCAAAGGCAAGTGAAGAGATTTTGGAAGATCGGGAACCAATAACAAATTCGAAGCCGGTTCCTGTTCAGAATACAGCCATGTTTGATGAGAAGACAGCAGAACTACAACTTGAGGCAAAGGGCGAAATCGCTGAAGACGCAGCAACCCAGGCAGGCGGCCAGGACGGCACACAGGGTATATACCTTGACCGCTGCGAACCCTCCTTGTCCTCCGGGGGTGGTGAGACGGAAGAGCTGTAGGGTAGAAAGACATGCCACCACTAATCGGATTCCACAGTAGAAACGTGGCCTCTTACACTGTCTCAGATCAGCGGCGGAGTCTCTCTGAATTATGAGAGATACACGCCTTACATACAGAAATCCCCGAAACATTTTAAATTTATCTTACAGTGAAAGAGCAGGCCCTTGGCACTCTGGGCTGTCCCCGAACCAGTGTAACTTTGAAAACTGGTATGGAATGCATCAGCCCTAACTGTGGGGGTGGCCAGTGTCCGCTTTGAGAACTTGCAGGGCAGCTAGCTCACTGAGAGGAAAGGGGAGCCCGTTTAACATGAAGAGCGATAGTTAAATTCAGTCTGGTGCTCTACAGGTGAGCCAACAGGTGGTGTCTAAGGGAAAACCTGCAGGTCAGGAATTCGCACAGTAAGTGAGTTGAAGGCAAGGCAGCCGTGGACCACGTAAATCTTCTCACTGGCTGCTTCCTTTTCTGCTTTACCCAAAAAATCCAGTGGGCTGCTTTGTTTTTGTTACGAATTTTTATGAAGAGCTTTTTTTGCTAGCACTGATTTTGAAAGGGAAACTGTTTATTCCTGTTTTGTTACCATTTTCTTGTGCATTGAACTTTATAAAATAAGAATGTGCTTTAAGTAGGTCATGGCCAAGTGGTCTAGGAGGTCTCTCATTTTAGGATCTGAGTCTCTTCAAGACTTCTTCAAAATGCATTACTATTACTAACAAACCCAGCTCCTTCCTGTTTGCTCTTGATTCTTTTTAAAATCTTCCTTTTACCTAATGTGCGTGACCTGGCCATCATTATCTGTCGGTTGCCTATGTTGACAGAATTTACGTGTTTTCTTCCTTCCCTTTTTTCTGTTTGTCATTGATATGCAAAGTGCCAGAACTTAACCCGACCGCTCCAGACCTCGAGAACTGCATGGCCTGGCACTCCCATTTCAGCCATTCTGCTGTAAACTGGGGAGGAGTACCAAAACCTTCAGGAAGAAACAGAATTTGGGTGTTCAGATCGCAAACTTTTTGAAAAAGCTTTGCTTCTGATTTTTCATGCATGTGTGAATCTTCCGGTATTCTCTTTGCCCCGCGGAGGTGAGCGATGCCGCCCAGCAGCACAGGGGCTGCGTCTGCGCGGTGGACCAACACGTCCCTGAGTCCCCCGGGCTCTGCCTTCCAGGGGTATCAGTTTTTGGTAACTTCTCTATACCCACATTTACCTTCGTTTTGAAGACACCCTTGTGCCACGTTGAAGATACTCTACTCATGGAGATTAGAGAGATGCCAGCTCTTTAGACATCATTTTTGTTTAATATAACTAAGAAAAAAGGTTTTGGTATGAATTCAAATGGTGGGAGAATGAATTTAAGTTATATTTTGTGCAGCCTGAGTAGAAGTGGAGAGAGCCCAGTGACAGAAGTTTGGGGTCGGTGAGAACGTAACCCAGACCTTAGCCGGCGTCTCGTGCGAGCTTTGCCCTGCCGTGGTTTTGTCTCGCGCCCCACATGCTGGACAGCAGTGTCTCCCCACCTCAACCGCACTCTTGTAGTTCAAGATTACCTAATGTCTAGGTGTGTGGATTTTAACTTTTTTTCCACTTAAGGAAATAAAGCTAAATTAGTATTTTTTTATTCTATGAATCTAAAGTATACCAACAACTTTTTCCAAAAGTTAAACAAAACCTACACATCCCCTTCCCACTCCCCCTTAACTGCATTGTTACTAAAACAGGTGGAGTTTATCTAATTTTCTTGTGTTCAGAGACTTATGCTGCTTTTGAAAATTTTCTTCTGTAAATGTTTGTTTCTGTTATAGACAGATTTCTAGTAGATCTCATTTTTTCCCTGACTCTCTATGTGACCCCAAAGTCCCACCATAATTGTTCTAGGCATTTGCAAAGTTCGGAGAAGCCCAGGGTCCAGAAGTGCATAAAGTAGTGAGTTAAGACATATTACCACAACTATTCATTTCTTGTTGAGGCTGTGTGTTTTAGAATAGACTTTCAGCTAAACTCTCTTCCTTGGTTTTGAAGACACTGGTGCTGTCAAGGGCTTTTCTAAGTAGACGCTTCGTGATAGGGTTGCAGAGCGGTTCGTCCCCGTCCGCCATGCTCACTGCGTGTGTTCCGCCCGCAGAGCCCGAGCAGGCCGAGCCATTCGACAACACCTCCTACAAGAACCTGCAGCACCACGACTACACCGTGTACACCTTCTCGGACCTGAACCTGGACCTCTTGAGATTCCGGATGCCCCAGCCCTCCTCTGGACGGGAGTCGCCTCGCCACTGAGAGCTTGGTTTAACCAAGGTCACGCTTACGTTGTCTGCCGCTGCGTAATAAAGTGCGCTCAAGTCCCGAGGCCTGGCGTGTCACTGCGTCCCCTCTTACACCTTCACAGTGAAGGGCAAGGTGGGGACACGGCGCTGTGCGTTCACTCAGCGTGTGTTCAGAAACGTCTGCGTGCAGGGAATTCTTCTTTAAGGCTCACAGACATGTCCACAAAGTTAGAAAATGTGGGTGCTTCCCAGCAGCGCCGCTCTGCACGGAGCCCCGGTCAGTCAGTGCTAATCTGGGTCACCAGCTGGGCATGACAAATGGGGTGGCAGCTTCCGATTTCACACCCAGTTCTTAATCAATCAGGAGTAGGAGTTTGCTCATTTTAGTTACTGTGTTGCAAAGAAATAAAATTACAGCATTTTACTATCAGAGAACGAACAGTCCTTTTGCTGAATTCGGTTTTCGATGCGAACTCAGGGACACTTTCAGTGGTGGGGTTGGGGAGAGGCCCAGGTGGCTGCAGCCGACCCAGCTGGATTAGCTGCGGTGGCAGGATAACCTTCCCTTACTTAAAACGTGACGTGCCTGGGGGGTGTCGCACAGTGTGCACAGGGCAGCCTGTGGGGATGAAGTCAGCAGACTGCTCAGAGGAAGTGACAGATCTAGACACGGGAGCTGCTGCTGGGGAGCTGCACAGAAAGGGCGTGTGCCCCTCAGGCGGCACCAAAGGGCCTGAAGTGCAAGGGGACAGGACGGTTTCACACCGGGCTTTGTTCTCACGCCTCCCTCCTTGTTCATGGGCTTCATTTCATTTCGTGGGAGCTCAGGTCCTTGGCCGCCAATCAATGTACAGCAAGCAGTGGATTTGAAATTTACAGTTCACATTCCTGTAATCCTGCATTTCTTAAAATTAGTCCCAGTAAGAATACCAGAACTGAAAACAGTCTGAAAACCAGCGCTGCGATTGTCTGCCTCAGATTTTCTTACCACCCAAGAGGCTCAGCAACTCAGCAAGTTTTCTAAGCACATTTTTATAAAAATACTGAAACCACATTACCAAAGGGAAAATGGGGAATAGTAAGATTACCTAAAATCCGCCAGGCTAACCCAGCTATTATTAACATTTTACCCGTGTTCCCCAGCGGCGGTGGCTTTAGTTGGATGTAACCACGTAACGTGCAGTTTTCTATCCTGTTTCTCGTAATGGCCTGCTTGTCAAACCGTGGCCCACGGAACCCCTGTAATGTTTGGGGGGGGGGGAATAGAACGTGAAGCTCCGGGGTGTGTTTCCCTGGACTGCTGATGCTGCAGACTTGAATGTCTACGTAAAAATGGCTGTCAGTGTATTTTAATCTGCGTGAAGTTTTCCCTCGGAGCCAGTCCTGTGGGGCTGTCTCTCAGTCCCCCTGGGACTTTGGTCTCCTCTCCTCTGCCCACCGGAATGGCTTGAAAAGCAACAATGGGTAGCACTTGGCGGGTCTGCTGTAGACCTAGCATCTTGTGTGACTCCTCCATGTCCCATCTGGTGGCGGCAGGATGGTGCCCGCCGAGCGCACTTGGGGATCCGTGTTATTTCCCGTGTTCTGTCCGGGACTGCTGCCAGGAGCAGCTGTGTGAGTACAGCTCATTTTGTGTTTGGTCTCATCTCCTTAAGATGGATTTCCAGAAACGGATCTGATGGGTCACAGGTGATTCGTGAGCAGTTGCCTCGCTTTCGTTTCTGTGAGGTTTTTATTAACCAGTTTGATAGGTTTAAGTCGAATGAGGTAGGCAACTATTTTATCTATTTTTATATTTTTCCTGTCACCTGCACTCTGGCATCTCTCTAGACATGCGTTCTCTTACACCTGTCAACTCGCTGTGGGCTGGAGGGCATGGTGTGTGAATCACAAGTCCAGTCCCTGCCGGTAGTGGATTCTCACCTCAATGTTTACCGACAGCTGGCTAATAACCGAAAATCGACAGACGGTTTGGGGAGGTGGGTGGTTCTGATTCTGCTCCCAGGCACATACATGCGTTGTATTTTAATAGTCCCCGTGCTCCTGCCTGCCTCTCCAGCATTCAGAACCCGGAATGTGCTTGGCAGCCTGCACCCAGCACTGTCTGACCCGGCACCATGCCTGACACTAAACCCGGAAAAGGCCGAATTCGAGCTGCCTGTCACATACCGACCCCATAAGCAGAGACAGGGATTGAATCTTTATTCAGATGGCTAGCGATCCGAGAAGACGGCGGGTTCTTACCATAACAGACATCTTAAATTCCATTTTAAAATGGCCTTTTTTATAAGGAGAACAAAGAGTAGGTAAGGGGTTTGGAATGCGTGGAAAAGTTCATTGGATTTAAAAAGTATTCTTACCCTGGGCAGTGGTCTTTAGCTGTGTCCTGGGCGGTGGTCACCCCACCCTGAAGTACAATGGCTCAGTTACCGTCTTGATTGCTTGCAGTCCTTCTGAGGAACAAAGGTAGAACCACTTACGGTCTCCTGGAGTCAGGGTGGGTCATACCTTCAGCTCCTGGAACAACAGCTTTTACATGCATTGATTGCTAAGCTTATTAGCTATTAGTTAAACTAAAATTTTCCAACTCTGAGTCCCCTATCAGCACTTGAGGAAGTAATCCGAGGTCTGAAATGAATTCCCCAGCAGCACAGAACCTACCGCACCCTACCTGACGCCGCAGGAGATAGAAATGCTGCAAAATCCATCTGTCCTGGGAGAGCAGGGAGTGGCGAACTTTTCCTGTAAGGGGCCAGGTAGGAAATATTTTAGGCTTTGCCACTTGCAGACAGTCGGTGGCACAGACCTCCGTGAGCCTTACGCAGAGGCAGAGAGCAGGGTTTCTCCAAGGACCGCAGTTCGTGGGCCCCAGTGTTCACGGCTCCCACAGCTCATTGAATGAATGAAAGAGTTGGCCGGAGAGAAGAGGAGTAAGTGATGTGTTCCAGGTGCCCAGGCCCCTGGTTCTGCCTCCTCCTCTCCCTGGCCCTCTGTTCCTTTTCCTTTCTCTTGCCAGGCCCCATAGAAAGGGTCTGAAACAATGGCTGAAGTGCTGCTTCTTCTAGAGCAGTTTCCACTCCTTCGGTCTCTAATAACATCGCTGTAAGTGCATCCTCCATGCAGACCTAGGCTGACGCCCTGGGCTCAGAGGAAGGGAGGGAGGCAAGTGAAAAGCACCTCGAGGTAACCTGCTGTGTCCAGTGACGGCAGGGTAACAACGGAAGTGAGCTGCAAGGAAGAAGTGGAAGTGGGTGTTCATCAGAGAAGGCCGTGCGGAACAAGTCTCACCCGAACGTTGAAAGGTGACTAGGAATTCGCTGGGTGCCTGGTGGGATTGTGGAGGGACCCTGGAGGGCCTTCAGGATGGGTATGTATATGGAAAGGCCCAGATGCTGGGAAGCAGTTGGTTTTCAGGAAACTAGGTCCTTGGGCATGGCAGGCAGCTCTGTCTGAGAGGGGACGCACCAGGACTGAATGGGTAAGGGGGCTGGTCACGAAGCTTTGGCTGTGTGTCAGCCTTTCCCAGCTGCCATGTCAAAATACCACAGTGGATGGCAGAACTGAAAAATTCATCGTCTGCCACGCCCAGAGGTGGGGAAGCCTGAGGTCAAGGTGCTGGCCCATTCGGTCCACGGTGAAAGCGCTCTGCCTGGTTCACACTGGCTGCCTTCCGTCACCATCACATCGGGGATTAGGACTTCAGTATACGGATCTGGAGGGACACAAACCTTCGATCTGTAACAGGCTCTCATCTCCAGGAAAGGAACTGAGCTATCCTGTTTTATAAGAAGAACCAGACTGACCGTTTGTTTGAAACACTCTGTCGAAGAGGGTGGGAAGGGACTGGCCACAGCGGACGTAAAAGACAAAACACCAGTCAGTGTGGAGACCAGGCGGCAAGGAAGTTCACACTTCTGCTCCCACGTTTCTAGTGCTTGGGACTTTCGTAATAACAAGAACTTTGTAAATCCTACTGGTGCTGTGGAGAATAAAGTTGCAAAGGAAGAAACGCGAGATAGAGAGGAAACGGGTCACTTTGCAATTCCTATTTGCAATTCCTGCAGGCAGAGCGACGCTGTGTCGCTGTGTTGAGCTCAAGCCTGGCTCCTCGCCCGGGTGGCCAGGGAACTGGGAGGTTTGGACAAACGCAGCCAAACGGCGGTCCTGAGAGGCCAGTCCTGCTTACAGCCATTCCAGCCGTTTGTGAACACGCCTGTCCCCTCACACCCTTGCCAACAGCAGGAATTGGGGTTTTGATATGTGTTAATCTGGTAAATAACTCCTATCCCAAGTGTGGGTGAGTTTGTATTTCCTCCAGGCTTAGAGGCATGAAAAGTGAGCTGCTCTGATAGTAGCCACGTGTCTCTGTCTCTTGTTCCATCTGCTCTGTCCGTGATTTGATACAATTCTTCACTTCCAGCAAATTTTCCCGTGATGTATCCAAATCTATTTTCTATTTCTGTTCCACTCGTTGGGACATCTAACCGTTGGTGGTAGCACTTCCGTCTGTCTTCTAACTGCCTTTCCTACAGAATGTATCCACCACGAGCCCTTGGTGGGAGAAAAGCTGGACAATGAAACCCAGGAGACCAGGAGCTGATTAACGAGAAAACTCAGGAACTGCAGAGCTGTGCTAAGAGAACTGGGTTTGGCCATAGAACTCATTTGTATATGGAACTAATATGAAACAAGGACGGGGCTGTCACAAACCCTGGCGAGTAAAAATCAAAAATCGTAGGAGCTGAAGACTGGAGGCAGGAGCAGGAGCTGGGAGGCCGCCCGAGAGGGACCCGGCTCTCGTTCAGAGCTGGCCGGGCCTGTCTAAAATAGAAACGGGGCTTGGGGGGCAGGGACGCCCGGTGCTGCCTCTTCATCGCAGTGGCACTTATGAGGAACCAGTACCCTCTGAAAAAAAAAACAAAACACATTTATTTATCTGAAGTTTAGGAATCCCTTCGTTTTTACTTCAATTCCTTTTTTTCAGTTAAATTTAATAATTTAATGTATGGTTTAATACTTTGTATTTTAAAAGTGTAGAAATGAGGTCTTTTATGTCTGATAGGTTCTTGAACAGAAAATGCTTTTCTAAGTTGATATGTAATTATTTTAATTTATTGTAAAATGTAAACAGCCCTGGCTGGTACAGCTCAGTGGACTGAGCGTGGGCCTGCGAACCAAAGGATCGCGGTTCGATTCCTAGTCAGGGCACGTGGCTGGGTTGAAGGCCAGTTCCCAGCAGGGGATGCACAAGAGACAATCACGCATTGATATTTCTCTCCCTCTCCTTCCCTTCCCCTCTAAAGATAAAATAAATAAAATTAAAAAAATAAAATGTAAACAAAATTTTAAATCAAAGCTTTAAAATATTTTTACTATTCAGTCTTTTAAAATATGTAATTTTTCTTCAGGCCTTTTTTTTTTACAAATGTTGTTAATCTGTGATGCAGTTGCTGTGTAATGATCACATCTCAACTTAAAAAGTAAAATTTTATTGGACATGCATTTCTTGGTGAAATGTATTGGAACTTTCAATTAGTTTTTATATTCATGAATGAATATTACTGAAGCCTAGTTTCATGGACACTAATGGCCAAAAAAGAGGGAGAAAAAGTGCATACCACTCCCAGGGGCGGGTTTGGGTTTTGTGGGGCCTGAAGCTCATGGAATTAGGAGAGCTCTTTTTAATTAAAAAATAATGCAGAATTATGAATTCAAAGTAAGGTATATAAAAGTGAATATTATTTAGGATGAGAAAAAAGGCTTACAAATTTTAAAAGCTGGTAGAAACCATAAACCTCTCATGCAGAAAAAGAATATGATATTTTTATTAACTGCTTGGCATGCCTTATGTGCCAGGCAGTTAATGAAAGAGTTTTGGCCGCAGACCTTTTGATTGCTTTCTCACATGACAGTTTTGTAGTGCCGTTTGGCTAGAATATAGAGATAATTCAGCTTTTCCTCTTCATGGCTGGTCAGAATGCGCTCTGATAGTTGAAATACATGAAAATGTGACTTCACTCACAGACGTCCTTGCTGTTCGCACCCCTGCTCTGAACACAGGAACTGTGTAAAGTTTATTTCACACGATTCACATCAAGAAAGAAGAGGCGAGGCCTGTGTTTAACCGGACAGGCTGCCTTCGGGAGAACGCTCTGGGCAGGAGACAGCTTCTGTCATCTGGGTAGGGACGTGACCAAATCCTCTGCTTACAGCTGTTCAGAACTGAAGGAATTTCCCACCAACTAGCCTCTGGCTTTCTGAATTTCAAACCTGCTTCTCCTTCTCCACAAGCTTCTGGTGCCAAACATCTCAGGACACAGTCATAGCTCATGTTCATGGTCATGTCATGTTTGTGGCCAAGTTGCACATTTGTGTCCACATCACACGTTCATATTTCATGTTCATACCATGCACTTGAGCTCATGTTACATGTTCCCATTCATGTTACACACTCCAGATCATCTCAGAGGTTCATGATCATATCACATGGTCGTGGTCATATCACATGGCCCTAGCCCATGTTTGTGATCATATAACATGTTCCCAGTCAAGTCATACATGTTCGTGGTCATATCATAGGTTTATGGCCTATGATATCACATATCACAGGTTCATGGTTATGTCACATGGTTGTAACACTTTTATGATCATGTCACATGTTCATGTTCATATTCATATGCTGCGGTCACCACCTTCCCAGTGGTGTGCCTGGTGGGTCATCTCAGTGGGAAGTCGGCATTTGGCTGGAAGCCATTCACACACCAGACAGCTATCGGTAGTGTGGGCACACAGGGAAGTCCAGGTGAACCCAAAAGTGCATCCGCTAAACCCGAACTGAGTGCACCCCCGGCCAGTCCCACCACGCACCCAGCCACGCCAGCGCTGGACAAGAGGGAGGCGTGACTGAGGAGCAGGAGGGGAAAGAGTCTGTGCTTGTGAGTGATCGTGGTCAGCACAACTGACTGTGGCAAATTTGACAGACGTGGCTGTGGGAAGCCTGGGCTGCAGCCCACCCTGCCTCCAGGGAGGGGCCTGGTCTTGTCTCCTGGGCTACGTGGGGGTCCACCTCTGGGCAGCAGCAAGCGTCAGGCTTGCACACGTTCCTCAGAGACGGCCAAGTGCATCTTTACGCTAAAAGCCACAGCACTCCCCCATTAAGTTCGTCTAACTCTGACCCGTACACCTGGTCAGAGTTAGAAATGAGTGACATGGTTGACGAGGGACAAGGCCAGACTGAAAACCGATTTAGAGTGTTCAGTGACTGTTTTCACACAAGTACAAGAACTTACAAATATTCAGTTATCTGCAATATTGTTTCTTTTAACTTGGGGATGCTACCTCGGTGCTTGAACTCTGGTAAAATCTGCCACTGAGCCCCGCTGGGGAGAACACTGGCCACCTCACCCCGGCTGGGGTCCCCAGTGTGCTTTCTGCGAATGTGGAGTGCTGGAGTCCTGTGACAGAGGGACAGCAAGGTGAGGTCTCGGGCTCGCCCGAAGTTGTCGCCTGGACGAAATGCGTCACACCCCAGGGTTCTTACCTGTCTCTGCTCTGTTGTCTGAGGATCCCTCCTCCCTCCCTCGCCAGAGCTGGGAGAGGCGCAGTGGCAGATGGCTGCAGACCCTCCGCAGATGCAACATGCCGACGATCCGTGCCCGCCCACCTTTTTTAACCTCTAAACGGACATGTGATGTACAACCAGGGAAGACTGAAGCCTGTCGTGGGGTCCTGGTGCCGGGACTAGTGGGGCTTACTCTGGCACGGGGAGGGGTCTCTTTGAGGGGTACACACATCCTTGGGATGACCCAGGGAGTCCCCGAAGTGGGTGAGATGCAGCCTTCCTTCTGTAGCAGGGGCACAGGGGATGGTGAGGGGGAGCGGGCCAGGCAGCTCTGACCACCGGCTTTTCCAGGGCAACAGCTGTGCGGGAAGAACGCAAGAAGATGTGGGGTCCACGCTGGACCCCTGTCTGCTGCCCTGTAGCCCACAAAAAACACCTTTCCTTCATGCAGGGCTGGATACTTGCCAATCAAGTACCACCTACGCGATGCTGGGAATGAAACCGTGACACCCAGTCGTCCTCCTCAGTCACTGCGGGTGGAGAGGGACCGCTGGCCACTGGAAGGTGAAGGCCATGACGGGGCGGGCTATTTGGGCTCCTATTAGGAAGCAACTCTTCTTAGCACCTGAGGTTGAAAATGTCTCTTCTGCCGTCCCCATCTGCTGAATCCCCGCCTAGGATTCACGGTCAGGGACGGCCATGGCTGTCTAAGGTCTGAAACAGGCAACCAGCAGCTGGAAAATGCACAAAGAGGGTGAACTTGGGGAGAAAGGAGGGCAGCTTCTTTGCATTTTTCTGGGTGGTGAAGATCTGACTGACCTCGGGAGTCCCTTGGCAAAGGCCACCCAGAGGCTCTCTGGGCCTGTCTGCCCTAGGAGGCCGGCCCGCCCCAGAGTGAGACCCACAGCAGGGAGCAGATCCAACCTCTCCATCTTGGTGCCTGTTTTTTTTTTTTTCTTCCTTCCTTTTAAGCGCTGGCTTTGAAATCGTAGGAATTAGAGCCCAGGCTCCAAGCATATCTTGATGTTTTTAGTTCATCGCAAGCCTTGCCAGGTTTTTATTTTTAAATGTGGGGCTTAAAATATATCGTCCTCAGCTCCGAGCCAGCCAGGGGAAGCCAAAGTCAAGCGCTGTCTTCTTCAGAGCATATGGCAGTCGCTGCCGCCGGAACGAGGGAGCACGCAGCAAAGAAAGGTGCTCTGGTACGAAATAAAAATGCACGTTTATTGCATGGAAATTGGCAGAGCCTCCTGCCACCAAAAGCTGTTTTCAGAGAGAGAATTTTTAAACTATAGAGTTGATGGAAAGAGAGAAAAAAGGAAAGGGGTGGGGTAGACATTCCCAAAACCGACGGAGGCCCTGGGGACCTGAATATCTGGAGAACGGACACAGGACACAGGGAAGGGAGGGAGCGGCGTCGCCAGCAAACCGAGGGTGTAGTTTAGGACGCAGATGGCCAGGTACACACTGCTCTCAGCGAGGGCCATCGTCCTGCCTCGGCCCGAACGCTGCTTAGCTCACTTCCTCTCCTTCCTCCGGCTTTTGGTTCCCACCGTCCTCCCTTTTCATGGTGCCGCTGGGCCCTTTAAAGCATCCTGATTGTGCCGCCAGATACCCGATTGCAGACTAAGGTCGTCTACGTGCAGGGGACAGCTTAAACAGCTTATGGAGCTTGAACTATTTTAAGGTTTATTTTCAGCATCTTTTGATGTCCTCTGTATGATTTTTTTTTTGGGGGGGGGCATTGTTTCAATCTTTTGGTCACTTAGTCTAAAGCCCAATATTCTCTCTCCACTCTCTCAGCATGCTGGGGGTTTGTAGGTCTCTCTTCAGCTTTCAGGGAAGGCTCCATTTTTTATTATTGTGGTGTGGGATTCGACCACGTTGAGAGTAGGGAATTTTAAGTAGTGTTACCGGATAGTCAACGTTTGGGTATCTGAATTTATTGTTGGAGTTAGAGTGACACTAGGAAAAACACACACACAAAAGGGGCCTGTCGGTAGTGTAATTGTAGAGGTATTAGGTTAATGTATAATGTATACGTCTGTGTAATGGATAGTTTTTATTCATCATAAAATTTTCAAATGACTCGCAGATGTGCGGCCCTTGCAGCTGTTTCTCCCTCGCTAATGGCCTTAGGCTCTGACTCAGAGAGATATTTTGTGCCAACAGATTCTGGCAAGGACTACGGTGCTTGTGATACTCCCCGGGAGGAAATCATTCATTGTCAGCAGGGGTGATGATGACAAACCAATAAAAGGCTGAAGGGGGAGGGGCTGGTGAAGGAAGAGGGCTGGCTGGACCCTGGCGTGGTAAGAAGGCTGTTTTGGAGGTGATTGCAAAAAGGAATGTATTGACCTCAAAATTCTTACCATTGATTTACACAAATCTGTTTCTATTTACAAAGTCTGCCTTTCTCCCACTGGACAAAGCAGAGCTGCCAATGAACACCAGCGTGAAGCTAGAACTGCACTTTGGAGGGAGAATTCCTCACCAGGCACCCATGGCGCCCTCACGGGCTGCTGCAGGATGTGTCTGTGTGAGCTCCACTGTATGGACCTCGAGGTGCCCATCCTCATCCACCCATCATGCTGGCCTCCAGGGTGGGACTGCTCAAACTGGACCCTGTAGGAATCACCCCAGGGTGCCAGTGAAAACGTGGATTCCTGACTTGGTGGGCCCGAGTGGGGTGGGAGCTGCCAGGAGCAAGCAAGAAGGCCAGACTAGTCACAGGTAGGGCGACTTCCAGCATCAGTGTGAGCGACAGAGGGACGTCTCGGTGAGCTGAAAGGAAAAGGTGCAGCTCTGTCTTGCTGGTTTCACGGGACAACCTAATCTCAGCTAAGCATTCACGGGACAAAGAACAGGAAGTTGGCGGGGCGGGGGTGAGGGGGTGGGGTGGTGAGAGTTGGGGGGCAGTCTGCATATGAAAGGCATCTTCTGTGAGTCCGATGGGAGAGAAAAAGCATGCAGCAAGCCTTATCTAGATTGCACCAAAAGTGGGAGTCATTCTCAAAGTTGCCTTCTCCTGGGGAGGGGGCTCCAGCAAAGATTCATCCTTTTCAGCACCAATAATCTGCATTTGGGACAAACGCCCAATGACTCGTGGCAGGCGGAACTGGTCCAGACTCTGAGGAACGCTGCTTCGGAGCATTGGAGTGATGTGGGTGCTGCCCGGCTTAGCCCCATGTAACTGAGTCACTTCTTGGTTGGTGTTTCCCATCCTGTGATAACCCCAGATGCTGAGGCATGGCAAGTCACCGAGTCCTCTCCAGGGTTTGCTGGTAACTTCCGCTCCTGCTTCTCCAGGTCTTTGACTCTGAAGACCTCAGGCCTCCACACTTCCCACAAGGAAATAAGGGCCTCACCATCCCCGTCACACACCCAGTCGTACCTTGGATGGCCTGGCCTGCTAGGTCACGGGGCCTGGCCTCTGCCTTCTCTCCTCAATGACCTTCACTGGCTGGTCCCCTCCCACCTGAACTGGGTCTGACAGAACTGCCCTGGGTGTCCCCAGGACAACCCTTGGGGCTGGGTAGGGGGCGGCTGCTTCCAAAGGGCATAAGCTGCTTCCTGCTGCCCCCTCCCCATTGCTGCGCTCAGCCAGAGCCAGCATAGACTGGACAGTCTGAGGACCCTAACTGGGCGCTGGCCCCACGTGGTGGCCCAGCAGTGCTGCAGTGCTGGTTCCTAACCCTAGTTACCAAGGGCTGGCTGCCCATTGAGGGAAGGACAAGACAGGGAGCAGTGCCCAGAATATGGGAGGCAGGTGACAGTATGAAGCTGTGGCAGTGGGGGGAGGAACCTGACTCATGGTGCCCCGGGTATCACCCCCACTCTGCCCCGCACACATAAGCTTTCTTCCTACCCTGTGACTCCTGACAGTGCCCCCATTGGCCAGCCCCCCTGGAAGCCAGAAGGAGGAAGCCCTGGAGCAGCCTGTGCAGGCTGCCCTCAGGGCACAGAGCAGGTGGGAGAGGGTGATTGTAACTGTATGCGATTCGATAATTACAGCCTAATATGATTGTTTCAAAACAGAAATAAAACAGTAACTGGGGAAAGCCTAGAGTCACTGAGTACTTGCGACCCACCCCTCAGCTCAGGTTGGGCTGGAGCGCAGGCTTTCCCTGGGAGGGTACCCTGGGCCCATCCCCCATGTGGCCCAGGGGAGAGGCTCCCACGCCCCCTGGGTGCTGTGTTGAGGTCTGGGGTGGGTGCAGGACTGATCAGGCCCAGGAACCCATGGGCCCAAGGACGGTGTGGGCCGAGCAGCGCGATTCTGACTCCAACTCCGGAGGCCAGTGCAGACCCACCAGGCAGGGATACCGTCCCCAATGAGACGGCCCTCGTTCCAGCCGCCACCCAGACTTTGGGGGTTCCAGGCCACTGGTGCTTCTGAGCAACTGGAGACTAATTTCAGGGGTTCTCACCACCCCTTGTGGTTCAGTCAGTTGCTAGAGTGACTCAGAACTCAGGAAAGCACCATAGTTTTACCAGATACCGAAGACAGAGAGAAATCAGGAGTAGCCCAAAGAAGGGACCCACAGGGCAAGGTCTGGGAGGGCCTCCAGTGAGGAGCTTCTGTGCCCTCAGGTGCCACACCCCTGCCACATCCACGCGTGTCACCAACCCTGAAGCTCACGTGGATTTCTGATGTTTTGAGTTCTTATTGGGGGTTTACTATGTGGGCGCAGTCGAATCACTGGTCATGTGATTGAACTCAATCTCCCAGCCTCCTCCTCTCCCTGGAGGTCAAGAGGTTGGCCTGATGTCGCAGCCCTCTGAACCCCTCGGTGGCCTTTCTGGCCTGATCTGCCCTCATCCTGAAGCTATTTAGGGGGCTGCCAGGACCCACCTCATTAGCATGAATTCAGGTGCTGTCTGAGGGGTTGGAGGCCACCTCCCAGGGGCTGGAGACACTGGGGACAGAGATGGACCAAGCCCTTTTTTACACAGCAGCTCCCAGCTGTACGAAAAGGGACCAAGGAAACTCCCAAATGACCTCTGAAAGCTGCCCTGAGAGCCACACCCCTGCGGGGACCAGAGGGGTCCCTGTTTCCCTGACGGCCCATGCACCCAAAGCTTGAAATGTGGTCAGGAGAAAAACCCAGACACTCAAGATGTCTTAGTCAGAGATGGCCTTGCAGTGAGTTCTCCTCGCAGGAATGTTGGTTTCGCCAGTGCAACAGCAAAGCAAATATTTCTAGGCCGCCGTTGCCCGAAGGTCACACATTTATTCCCATGACTCCGTACGTTTGGGTTTTAGATAGCCAGCATTCTTC
Organism: Anoura caudifer; assembly: GCA_004027475.1. Classification (NCBI taxonomy): domain Eukaryota; kingdom Metazoa; phylum Chordata; class Mammalia; order Chiroptera; family Phyllostomidae; genus Anoura; species Anoura caudifer. The sequence continues at coordinate 228,357 of PVKU01000784.1, read as the reverse complement.
TGAGTGAATGTCACTTGGGGGGTTTAGCTTCCTAGTTATTCTGATTTTTAGTTTCAGGAAGTAAACTCTTTTGATTCATTTAAATACTTACAGGCTGAGATAAAGTCATCTCTGTGAGTAATCTGTTTGAATATCATCGACACAGCTGACGCTGTGTGGGTGACACTCTCTGTGTGACTGAAGAAGTCACTTAGGGGGACAGTTTGCTCTTGTTTACAGGAGCAGGGCTAGGACGGACGGAACTGACTTCTAGTACCTTCCCTCCCCACAGAGCCAGTGTATGCTTTTGGGTAAGATTCTTAGCTTTTCACTGCCTCTATTTTCCCATAGAATAGAATTAATAACACTTGCTCCTACTGCAGTGAAATAACATGATGTCTGGGGTTGGTTTTAAACTACTTAAAGCGGGGAGAAAAGGAGGGGAAATAGAAGAAACAAAATTGGCAAAAGGTTAATAATTGTACAGCTGACTGATGGGTACGCAGAGGTTCATCATTCTCTTCTCTCTACTTTCGTGAATGTGAAAACCGCCAACATAGAAAGGTTAGAGGATCATGGTAACACCTGCCCTGCTTACCGCAGGGGAATGCCGAGGAGCGGCACCCTGTCCTCAGAGCAGCTCCGGGCCCCGCAGCAGGGTGCCACACAAACACGAGCTCGAGCTGCTACTCCATGGCCCTCACATTATTGCATCACACCTTCAGTGTTGTTGACAAGGAGACCAAAAATAGACTAGGACCCACGGGAAGGGTGGCTATGAAGGAGGGAGATAGCGCTTCCAGAGCCCTGGATGCTCCCCAGAGGAGGGGATCTCCATCTGACAAACTAGAGAGGCCCATCTGGGCAAGCGGGTGATGTCGGAAATAAATCTGCAGTATATCAGAAATATGTTGCTGGGCAGCTGACAATTTTATTCTGAAGTTCTATATGTGTAACATTTCCAGTCTCCTAAATGGTAAATCATAAATTTTTATTTATAAATCACTGGTTCCCAGATGAGCACGCTGAATAAAAAATAAGCTGCCGCAGGAGCTGGTTAATTTCTGCCAACCCAGCACCCAGGAACAGGGTGAGATACTGAGTCTGGGAAATCAGGGGGCCAACGGGAGAAGCTAACGCACCGAAGAGGCTGTGCCAACCACAGTACTACTTCTACATTGTGGCAAGTGCAATGGAATTATATAGAAAGATACAGCATTAAACTGTGTGCCGTGAAAGTAACCAACAGCCCCATCCTTACCTGAAAGAAGTGCATTTGAGAAGACATTTTGTTGGCTTCCTATAAACCTCTGACCTTTCTATGATAGTGTAAAGAGAATTAGCTAAATGCTAGTAATAGATCCACTGTAAAAAACTCAGAAAGGACCAGAATGCCTCACTGTTATGTGGAAAACATGCCTCCAAGTTCCTGATGTGTGTTCGTGTCGCGGTCCGCGGCACCGGCTGTGGGCAGCGAGCGTGAGATTTCATCCCCCCAAGCCTGCCTGATGGGGTCCACGACTCATGATGACTGTGAAAAAAGGCGATGTGGATCTCGCTGGAAGTGAAAAGAGAGGGCAACTTTCCTAAGGCCACACTGACTGCAGTGGGCAGATAGGAAGCAGGACTATAGGACCCGAAAGCACGTTTCCTGTGGCTCATCCTCAGCTTAAGATTGTCATCCTCCCTCTAGAAGAACCACGCAGGGAGAGGCTGACCTGGACACGGGCCTTCCAGGGTTGTCCCCGGAGGCCTCGGCCGTCCACAGGAGGGAAGGAGGGGACGATGCAGTCAGTGAATGAAGCATGCCTGCCGCCCCCCCCCCACCCCCGCCATGGCCTCCATGTGCCATCACAGGGGTCTGAACAGAGACGAAGAGGGGCACTGTCTTTGTCAGTGGTCTCTAGGGAAATAGAACCAATCGGAGGAAGACATGTATGTGTATGTATATATACATGTATTTATAGAGATCTATATCTATCATATCTATCTATCGGGAGATTGATTGTAAAGAATCGACTCATGGCATTGTGGGCTGGCAAGCCTGAAATTTGCGGGCAGGTCAGCAGGCAGAAAATTCTGGTGAGAGTTGAAGTTGCCATGGCCTGCTGGTAGAACTCCTCAGGGTCTCAGGCTGTTTTCCTGTCACGCCTTCACCTGATTGGATAAGGCCCACCCACGTTGCAGAGGGTAATCTGCTTTACTCGAAGTCTACTGATCTCATCTAAGAAATACCTTCACCACAGCATCCAGATTTGTGTTTAACAACACAACTGGCCCTGACTGGTGTAGTTCAGTAGGTGGGGCTTCATCCTGCAAAGCCAAAGGTCACCAGTTTGATTCCCAGTCAGGGCACACACCTGGGTTGCAGGCCAGGTCCCCGGTGGGGGCCATGTGAGAGGCAACCACACATTGATGTTTCTCTGCCTCTCTCTCTCCCTCCCTTCCCCTCTCTCTAAATAAATAAATAAAACCGTCAAAAAAATTGTTTAAGTAGATGGTTAAAAAACAAGAAGAAAATACATAAATACAATTTTAAAAGAAAACAATACACTGGACGCTCTAGCTCAACCAGGCTGACACAACCCTAGCCACCCCCATTCCGTAGCTCAGGAAACACTACCCGCCCTCACGCCACGATGGCTGCCCAGTGCCAGCTGCGCGCACTTTTGTCATTTCACAGTGCTGGCTCACTGGGCTTCCTCCCACCTGTCTGAGCAGGCCAGCGGCCTCCCGAGAAATGGGAAGTGCGCGCATCTGGCCCTGTCCGTCCGGGTCCCCCAGCCTGCTTTCAGTGCGTAGCTCTGCGTCTCCGCTGCGACTTGCTCCATCCTGTCGCTGGTTATCGTGTTTCAACTGTTCATTGACCTAGTCAAGAAATTCTCCCTTTCCACACGTCAGAATTATTATTCAGCCTTAAAAGGGAAGGAAATTCTAACCCGTGTCACAACATGGAGGAACCCTGAGGACAGCATGCCAAGTGAAATAAGCTGGTCACAAAAGGACAGACGCCGCACGACTCCCCTCAGAGGAGGCGCCTGGAGACAGACAGCAGAACAGTGACAACCAGGGCCTGGGGTGGGGGCGGGGAGCGCCTGCTGCAGGGCACAGAGCTTGGCAACGGGGAGCACAAGTGCGCTCAAGGTCACCGACTGTGCGTTTACACCCCGTGGCCGGGCCATGCGTATTTTACTGCAGGGGTGTTACATAGCTCCCAAATATTTGGGGATTTTTTCCCGTTATCTTTCTGTTCTTGATTTGTAGTTTTGTCCCATTGCGGGTGGGAGGGCATGCCTTGTATGACTTAAATCCTTGTCAGTTCCCTGATACTTGCCGGCTGACTCCGTCCTTCTGAGGGTTATCGCATTTCAGCGGTTCGTCGACCTCATCAAGAAATGTTCTCTTTGAAGAACTGGCTTTTATCAAACGACAGATTCCAGTCATTTGGAGAATTCGTGGAGCATACACTTTATTACAACATTTGAACGGCCCCTGGCTGCAGTGTGGAAGACCCCGGAAGAGTGAGCATAAACCGAACTCCAATCAGGAGAAAAGGCAGGCAAGTGGCCGCTGACCCCGTGACGCCCGGTACAGGATCTCGCACCTTGTCAGGTCTCGATGACGAATAATAAGCAAGGGAGAGACATCAGGGAGGGAAAGAAAACTGTAGGAAGAGACCCTGTGGCGTTACTAATGAAGAATCAGTCTGATGAACTTCATTCTTCTCTGTGCTGTTAAGCTCTAACCAGCTGCTCTCAAGGCGTGGCCCAGGGACAGAGGCCCCCCAAGACGTGCTCAGGGAGCCTGTGTGCTCAACATTATTTTTAGGCTGTGCTAAAATGTCACTTGCCTTTTTCACAGTGGCATGTGCAACGCTGGCACAGCTGCAATGACGGGCGAGACGGCAGGCTCCTCCGCACGGATGGGTCGGGGCCATGAGGCCGAATTCCGCTGCTTCCCGCTGTGTTCTCCATGGCCAGGGCTCACCGTGAAAAAGGGCAGTTTCCCTAAGCATGCCCTTGTCGAGGCAGAATTCATGAATTTTCTTAAGTCTTTGATGACAGAATATGCACCTTTTTAATACTCTATGCACAGGAATGGGCAGGACGCGTGACATGCTCTGCAGACGCAGGTCCCATGGCCACCCAGGGCGGGGGGCGGCGGCAGGGGGGCAGCCCTGGTGCGAGCGAGTTGGCTGAGCTGTTGCTTTTCATGGAAAAATACCTTTTTCTTTTTAACCTGAAAAGAACAATGGACAAACTTCTGGTTATTCAGACTTGGGTATTTGGCAGTTATTTTCCTAAAAATGAACAAGTTTGTCACTTCAAAGAAACCAACACACAGTATTTGCTTTCAGTGGCCCAGTTTGAACTTTCAAGTGAAAACTAGGGTTCTGGAGAACTTGTACCTGTTGCTGAACCTGATCACGGCCTAATACTTAAAGCCTTCTCTGTCGGGCAGGTGGTGACATTACAGCTGTGGTCTCTTAATACTGTCTAGTGAGACGTGCCAACATTTGGAATATCTGCATAATGCAGTGGATTAATATTTTCCAAATGACCGAATGGCCCTGTTGCAAAGTCATGTGTGGGTAATAGATCTATTCAAAGTGCTAGACAGACCAGGGAGTTTTAGTCAAACAGCACAAAATTTCGCTACTGTGGTGTCACAGTTCACACCACAACGAACCTTCAAGAAACACCCACGTATCAGTCTGGTGGAGGATGTGCACGAACGCTCCTCCACTTTCCTCCTCCACATCTCGGTAAGGCCAAGTCTCTTCACACTCGTCCCAGCAGACTGAACAGAGAAGCAGATATGGGAACCCAGCTGTCTGTCAGTAAGCTAGACATTAAACAGAGTCCCCAAAATGTGAAGCAAGTCCACTATCCTCACTAATAATTTTGAAAATAATTATTTCTCATAAAATATGTTATTTATGCCCTGGCCAGTTTGGTTCAGTTGGTTGGAGTGTCATCCCATAAACTGAAAGACTGAGCGTTTGATTCCTAGTCAGGGCACATGCCTAGGTTGTGGGTTCAATCCCTAGGCTGCATGCAAGAGACAACTGATCAATGTTTCTCTTCCTCTCATTCTCCCTCCCTTCCCCTCTCTCTAAATCAATAAGCATGTCCTTGGGTGAGGATAAAAAACAAAAAGTTTTTATGTTGCCATAGAACAACACAGAATAGGTTTCTTAATATAATTTTAAATAATAATACAGATCCTTAAAAACAATTTTTTCCCTGGCTGGGGTGACTCTGTGGATTGAGTGACGGCCTGTGAACTGGAGGGTCGCTGGTTCAATTCCCAGTCAGGGCACATGCCATGATTGTGGGCCAGGGCCCTAGTAGGGGGTGTACGAGAAGCAAACACACATTGATGTTTCTTTCCTTCTCTTTCTCCCTCCTTCCCTCCTCTCTAAAAATAAATGGATAAAATCTTTAAAAACAATTTCCCAGTTTTAATGTCTAACACTGTATGCTTTTGTCAACCCACAGCCAGCTGTGAAATGTGGCCTGGCAGTCTCTGGAGAGTCAGGGTGGGGCAGGCAAAGGGACTCATGCCAAGTGCTGGGGGGAATTTAAGTCTAAACTTCCCAATTCTTCATATTTAGGAAATTCCTTACTTTATAAGTTTAATCTGAGTATTTCAGAAGGTAGGAGGGGTGAGAAAACAGCTAGGGAAAATGAACCTTGTGGTGGGGAGACAGCCCTCCCCTCATGCACCCGGCCCTCCCCCCAGAGCCAGTTTGGCACAACTTGCCAGCTCCTCCCAATGCTCCTGACTCACACCTGTGTCTGCTCTTCACGGTTCCCTTTGAACTGATTGTAACATCTCAGCCATTCCGGCATCCAATGAGTGAGTTCACTGAGATATCTGCCACATGCTGGTTACATGTATGAGACTCATGTTTCTGTCTTTGGTCGACATGATTTTCTATTGCTGAGCCTGGAATCTGGCTGTGGCTGCCATTTCCCAGCTGCATGTTGCTGCAGTTCTTCAGGGGAAAGTACCCTAATATTTTCGGGGACTTCACTGTAGGAACTGGTCTCTTGAGAAAATGGAGGTTTAGGAATGAAGACTTGTGGGCCATCTTCACCCTGGCCTGGTTCTTTACAGGCTCTTCTCAGCTAGGGCACCTACTATGCGCACTGGGTGTTTTCTAAGAGTAGCCTCATTTCCTCCTCTGCGTAATCCCGATGTACCATCATTCCCACTGAAGATGGAGGACACTGGACCCCAGGGAGGGGAACCGGCCTCATCCAACTTCATGTGGTAGGTGGCACAGACAGACTTCCCACCCAGGGCTTTGGAACAAAAGCCCAGGGCTCTTTTGATGACATGCACAATGGTCTCTTTTACACAGAAAAGAAGGCAGCATGGGAGATGGTCCCCAGCGATCGTCTCCTAGTGTTCACGTATTCGTGGGATCTCTGCCTTTGAGTGTGAGCAGGGCCTGTGGCTTGCTTCTAACCAATAGAATAGGCAAAGTGATGGAATGTCACTTCTGGGATTACTTCATGTAAGACGTAACTTCTGTCTTCCTAATGGGCTCTAGTCTTTGGCAGCTTTGATGAAGCAAGCTGCCATGTCGTGAGCTCTGCTACGGAGAGGTCCCAGTGGCGAGAAACTGAATATAACCTTCAGTCAAAGGCCAGGAAGGAGCCGAGGCCCTTGGTACATCTGCCATTGTACACTGGATTGTAAACTCTGCCAGACAGGGTCCGAGTCTAACTTTTCTTTTACATAAATTTTCAGGGTTGTTCCAACACCATACAGCCACAGGCAGAGTCTGTGTGGCCCTACAGAACTGCATTTCCCGGCCTGGGACAGGCTCGCTGGTGCCTTAGCAGAGTTCTCCCACCCTTTCCCTGTGGCTTCTCTCAAAAGTCCTCTGCCCACCTGACTGCCCCACCTATGTGCCCGTCTCTCCCACCTGTCAGCCTGATGGCCCTGGCTGTATCTACAAATACTTATACGTGGCTGTTTATTTCACACACCTAAATATGGTTCTTGGGACAATAGTAACAACTCTAGAAAAGAAATTGGAAAAATGAGTAGCCAGAACGCTGGTTACATACAAATGTTCTTTTTTTAAAGTTATTATTTTTTTCATTTTGTAAATTTATTTTGTTGTTCTTGTACAGTTTTCACAAATGTTCTTTTTGTTGTTGTTGTTAAGAAACCACTTGGTGTGCCATGAGTAGAGGCAAAGGCCACACACCTACCTAATTTTTATTTTTATTTTTCCTAAACAGAGTCTCCCAAATGCATGAGCATCAGAGCCACAAAACCTGGAGGTGATACTGATGGTGCTTCAAGCCCTTCCTCTTTTTTTTCTGGAGATAGCCCCATGAAAAGAAGGAAAAACAGATCACAAGGGTACAGAGGCAAAGAAAATCAGAACACAGAGGCCAGATCTGATGGTGGGTGGGCAGGGCCTGGGCCGACTCTGCCTGTGACTTACACCATGCTCTAGGGTGACCGCATATACCTATGTCTTCCCAGTTCCCAAACCCCTGCTGCCTCACTTAATGGGAACCAGATGAAAGCTTCAGACCAGGGCAGAGACCAGGGTGAGGTGAGGGAGGCCAGGGCCACTTCATGACAATGTGGGACCAGCGCAGTAACATGAGCTCCCATCCTCTGAAGGGCCCACGCTTGGTGGGCATTTCCATTCTGCACTGGGCCCTGCACATTACATAGTAGGTCTGGCTCACTGAGCTTTTGGTATCACCTCCATCTTTCCACCCAGGTCAGTGGCTCACTGGCCTCCCCCCACTCAGGCCTGAGAGTACTCCCTGGAAAATGCGGTTCCGCAACGCCATGTAGACTCTGCCTGTGAGTTCATGGGTTTATGCAGCCCTGAAGATTTATGAGGAATGTCTTCCTGGACTGTTCAGGACAGACCGACCCCAGGCACCCTCCAGCCTCACATTCCCATCCTGGCAAGCCTTCTGAGCATCCCTTCTCCAAGCTGTGTACCAACTCAGTACAGCAGTCCCACCTGGTGGGAATGTTCCTGCAAAAATGGCCAGTCGGCAAACCTTGTGCTTCTGTACTAGGGTAGGTGATGCCTTCCCTTAACGTTTTGGAGAGCAATGCCACCGACCGGACCCGTAGTTGTACTGCGACAGTCTTCACCTTGAAATACAGATCATATTTTCCCTGTTCCCCCCAAGGGAGGCCAACTTCACTTGCTGATAGGGCCTGCGCGGGTCACCTGGGGTACAGGTATACTGAAGGCAAAGCGCCAGACCAGAGAGGGGTGCCTGCAGCGGTGGCTGGAAACCGCACCCCCAGGACCGACGGTGCCCGGAGCCAGACCAGTCGCTGGGCAGAGACCGCGGCTTTGGGCACACGTGCGCACCCGCTGTGCGGTCCCGGCCCGCGCCCACGAGGAAGAAGGCAGAGGCTGCCGCGGGCCTGCACACAAAGGGGGAGCGCGCAAGCTGGGAGGATTCTGCGCGGACACCTGCATGGCCCGGCCTCCAAAAGCCTCTGAGGGCAGCCGAGATCCGCCCAGGCCCACCTGCAGCAGGACGCGCGGAGTGAGGTCGGCACCTCCTCCCTTATGGTTCCTCCCACCCTAGCCCTCTCCACAAATCTTTCCCGGCCGCTGGAGAGCAAGAGGAGGGGGCGTGGCGCGCGCCCAGGTCACGCCTTCAGCTGCAAAGTCGGGAGGCGGGAAGCTCGGCCAGCTGGGGGCGGGGCCTAGCTCGGGCGCGAGGCGGGGGCGGGGCTGGCCCCCGCCCGCCCCCGCCTGGCTCTCCACCCCCGGAACTCAGGCCACGCCCCGCGCCGCTGAGGCGCAGGGGCGGGGCGGGGCCCGGCCCCAGCTGGCCCCGCCCCGTCTCTGAATATTGATGCCGCGCGCGTCGGCGTCGCCCTCCTCCCATTGAGCGAGGCTGTGTCGCGTGGCCCAGCGTCGGCGTGACGGTTGGACGCGGGCGCGGCACTGCGGGTCCCGATTGCTGCAGCCGCTTGTCAGTGTGATGAAGATTGGCACCCAGGTAAGCTGTCACTCAACCGCTCCGCCGCCGCCGCCGCTCCGCCGCCCCGTCCCTATCAATCACGCCGGCCCGCCGGCGCCGCGGCCGCCGCCCCGTCGCCACCGCCTGGGTCTCCGTGGTCCGCCGCTGCCTGGGAGGGCCGAGCCGGACCCGCCGCCCGGGGCAGGGGGCGGGGAGGGGGCGCGAGTGGGGGAGGGGAACCAAGGCCGCGGGGAGGGGCGCTGTCTGCCGGGCAGCCGCGGGGGCGCGCCCAGCTTGTTTCTCAGTGTGGGTTTACGGACGCGGAAATTTCTGGAAGGCTCTGCCGCCGCCGCTGCCGCTGTGCGGGGCCCGCTGTGAGGCGCGCGCTCCTAACCGTCCCTTACGGAACGCGGCGCGCGCCCCTGCGCGGGCGGGGGCGGGGCAGGAGTGGGGGACGCGCGGACGGGGGCGGGGCCGAGCCAGGGGCGCGCGGGTGGGCGGGGCCGGCGTGAGGGCGCGGGGGCGCGCGGAGGCGGGGTCAGCTTGCGAGCCGCTTGGGCCCCGCGGTTGGTTCGGAGGCCATGGGGATTCTACGCGGGGCGCTAGGCGGGAAGATAGAGGGTGCGGCTGCTGGAGGGGTGAGCCCCGGCCAACACCCGCGCGCCTCAGGCAGTGCAGGTCTCTGGCCGTGCCGGGATCGGCGGGGTGGAGTGGGGTCCGGTGGAGCCCCGGAGGTGTGGACTCCAGAGGGAGCCGGGCTGTGTGCTTCAGGCCAAGGTGCCTGTTACGGAGTTCGTTGCGGAGATAGCGCTTGTATTTAACGGCCAATTTGAATAGTGTACACAAGTGTCGGACATGGTGAAACGCTCGCCGGAATTTCACATTCCTTTAGAAAGAAGTGAGTCACTTCAGAAATATTAGGAAAAGTTGAGTCTGCTTTATTTCACCCTGATGGCTCTGGAAATACCCTGTTAAGTGGTTCTGCCACACCAGTTAGGTCTCTTTCGTGAGCTGTGACCCCCCAAATATTTCTTACATGCGTTGCTGGCATCGGAATCCATGGTGAGGGCAGAAGGCAGACACAGTTGGTGTGTGTGGATTTGGGCGGGGGGAGCTGTCTGTAACCAGATGTGCGTTTGGTGAGCTTGAGCACAGCCCTGCAGCCACCCAGGATGTATCTGACGCGTCAGGGGTGTAATTTAATAACTTGGAAGGTAAGAGTTTTCTGTGAAAGCTACTGGTTTTTCTTTAGGAAGTGAGCACTTTCCACTTTGGGGTAAAGGAAATCAGCTTTAGTTAGGTATAACTTGTTTTTTTTCTGACGTATCAAAGAAGGTAATATTTTACGTATTCAGTATGTTTGTACTATACATCATGTTTTAGTAAATTACATAATATTTTACAATGTATTCTAAATATTATAAGGAAGAATTGAAGTGAAATATAAAAATGTTTTCTGGTAGTTACTGGTGATGCACACACATCTGGTCCATGGATTTGGAAGATGGCAGAGTGACTCACATCTATCTGCCTTTCATTGCTTTTTCCTTAATTTACTGTGTGGAAAGTGGTACATGCATCATCCAGTTACAGTATTTGGTAGAACGCACAGTGTGCCATTGTGTGCTAGGGACTGGCGTGGGGCTTTTTGTTACCCAGCCATGGAGGGAGCTTCCTGCTCAGAGGCTTGGAAGTGGACGTGGGAATGGGTGAACCGAGAGGTCCAGGGCTTGACAGATCAGGTGCTGGGCTTGTGACTTAGGTGCCAGAAGGGAGCAGCATGGTGAATGACGCTGGATGCAAACCTGAGTTGTTGGTTCCTGTCCTCTAGTTTAATCTATTTACATTTGTGTCGGTGTAGTGCAACTGTAGAGAAGTACTACCAGAGCAGTAACATTCTAGTTATAACTTTCATTTTTGTTGCAAATTGTTGAGCATTTTGAAACTGTTTAGATGAAAACCCTGAAACTGCTACTGATGCAAACCAGCTGCGGTCAGAGGGCCTCTCCTGTGTTCCACTTGGCCCCCGGGCTCTCCAGGAAGATGTTTTAGATGCAGCGGGATCGAGAAGAGAACCTGGTGTACTGAAGTACAGTTATCAAAATATTGGGCCAAAATGGTGATAAAGTTTCTCATGTGCCCTTTATTAGCTGAATTAGTAACAGGCTGCGTGCTGGCTCCAGTAATTAATTCCTTTGCAGTGATGATAAGCAGAACTGACAATTTGAGATTTTCTGAAGCAACCCTAAAGCTTTGTGAAGATATTAGTGGGTTCTCTTGGTGAAAAAGCTCTAGGCACTGTCGAAACTCCAGGATTCAATGTCTAACCTCGTAATTGAGTGAGGACTAGATTTCAGCCAGAGGTTATTGCAAATAAAGGTGTGATGTTTGTCCTCACTCAGGTTCACAGACATCAAGTTCAGAACTTGTGCATCAGGAGTCGGTTTGTCCTCAGCCTGTCTGTTAGTAGGAATATGCGTGTGCTCTTTTCCCCTTCAGATCATTGTACTGGTGACAGTGGGGACGAGGAAATAAAAACAGCAGATAAGAACTCAGCAGTCTGGGGCCCCTGGGCAAGGGTGAGGGAAGCTGCAGGAGCCGTGTGGGGTGCTGTCTTAGACCAGTGATTGTCAGCCTTTTTCGTGTGATGGCGCACATAAGCCAAAAAGTACATTTTTTGCCTAGCTGATGAAAAAATAGATATAATTTTGATTCATTCACACCTGGCGGCTTCTGTTATATTGGCTGTTGTCATTTTTTAATTTGACAGTGTGAGAAGAGGTCAGTGACCCTGACTGAGTAGTCAGGTACTGCATGTTTGAAAAATTCTTGCAGCACCCTGGTTGAAAATCGTTGTGTTAGATCACTGTGACGGTCCCTAGCTGTGATGAGTTACTCTTATTTCAGTTTTTACTGGCTGTTTAAGAAGACAGTATTGGGGAGGAAAAATTATCCTCTACCCTTCAAGTTCTTTTGGCTGGACTAATAAATTAACAAAAGAAAGATTAGTAGGAGAAAAACACAGTAAAGTTTAGTAACATGTATACGTTGGAGAGACCCAGAAATGCTGCGTAACTTGCCCAAACGGTGGAAGCTGTCATCCTAGGTACCACCTTCAGCTAGCAATTGAAGATGATGGACAGTCAGTTATGGGAGGTTACCAGGCAAAGCCCTGAAAACCTGGGTTAGGTGGTTATGCAGGTTTAAGCCCCTGCCTTTAACTCTGATAGTGTAGGGAAGTCAGGAACAGTGATGGAAATTGCCTTTACAAATCTGATTGTCTTTTACGAAGGGTAACTTCTGGGTTTTCCGGGTTTTTCCCAGGTGTGCTGTTTCTTAAAATTAACCAGTTGAAAATAATCAGTATCCCAAAGTGGCATATTTTGGGGTCACAAACTCTGCTCCCCTTCAACACAGACAGTGGAAATATAGTGTAGAAAAAATTCGAACTGGAAAGCTAGTGTTGATTGACATGATCATTTGGTGGAAAGGCCTGGCTGCAAAGGCTGTCAAATGAGCCTACTGCATCTGCCACGTTGTCCTGCCCACCAGAGTGCGTGCAGAGTAGTGCCAGCTGCCAGCGGCCCCTGATGTTGGTGGCGTGTTGCCCACCCCACCTACCCCACCCCCACCAGCCAGTCTATTAACTGTTTCTGGGAAGTTCCCTCGGATGGCCAGGGGACCTAGGGAGGAGACAGAATAGCTGCTTAACTCTGTAGGATTCCTTGGGGGGAAAGTTCAACAGCTTTTTCCAAATGTAGAAAACTGCTGATGCACCAGGTTGAGAGACTTGAGGGCCTGTGTGAGCTAGCTAGCTAGCTTAGCTAACATTTTGGATTCATTGTGTTGTCTTGTATCTTTCTCTAAATGATAGGACCAGTCATCCTGACAGGTCCAGTTACCAGGCCCTGCCTTCCCTTTCCTTAGGGTGAGCTGCTCAGCGTGGACTGATGGTACTCCTGTGTTGGGAGATTGTTTCTGCTCAGGATGATATCATCACCCAAAAGGCAGGTGTCTTTTGCACTCATCTGGTCCATTAAGGCCATGTGAGGTGAGGCTGTGGGCATGTTTGCTGGGAATGCTGCTTTTCTTGTTTGCCACCCGTGACTGACACAGAATGAGAGTTTTAGTGAAGTTTCAGAAAGGCAGGGAGCAGGCTGACTTCAAGTCAGGGGTCGGGCCCAACAAAGATAAGGAAAATTGAAATCTAGTGGGATTGCAGGGACCACTAGAAGGCCAAGCCTTGGGGCCAGTGGAGCTACGGTTTGGGCCCTGGCAGGATCTGGCTGCTCACCTGGGGTCTTGGCCCTCTGGCTCTGTTGGACTCCAGCGCTCCCGTCTGCACCAGCACGCTGTCAGTTGCATCTTCCCTCCCCGCTGCCCACAGCTTGGGTTCAGCTCTCCCACCTCTTCTTCCTGTCTCCCAGCCTACCACAGGGAGAATGGGACCGAGCTCTCTTTCACTCCACCCTCCTACTGGCTGCCTTGTCCTGTCCCGGGGAGGGGTGGGCTCCTGCCATCTGTACAGCTGCCCCTTTTCAGCGGGGTCTGCAGTGAGGCGGGGTCACTCAGAGGAGACTCTGGATTGGTAGGTACTGTGATTGCAGTTTGCAGAACAGTCTGGTTAGACTTTTACAAAAATAATGTATTGATGAGACCTTGTTAATCTGTCAGTGTATGCTATATTTTGTCTAAGACATTTTATCAAGGTTGGTACTTTTCGCATTAAAAATTAGGAATTTAATTTTGTATTCTTCTAAATTCAGTTATGTATTTGTATATACTTTAAAAAAAACAAACGTTTGTTTCAGCAGAATTTGCTGCCGCACAAGTGGGGATGCCTCTGTGGTCCTTCGGGGCAGCAGTAAGTAAAGGGCGCTGTTGGCACCCTGGGCGGGAGACGTCGGTGCTGTGGGGGCTGCCCTGCGCGTCGGGAGGTTTTAGCAGCATCCTCAGTTCGCGCCCACGAGATGCCGGTGAGGCACTAGCCCCGGCTGCCACAGTTATAAATGTCTTCCGATGTTGCCCAGTCTTTCCTGGGAGATAAAATTCACCCCTTGGCTGATCTAGAACAGCCTTTCCCTAAATGTATGGGGTGGAAGCTGAGGTTCACAGGACATGCATACACTTTTATGTATTAATCAGTTAAGCTATTTTATATTTTTAGTCAGCATCATTATGTGTCTTCCTGTATTTGCATAATCCAGGTACATGTGTTTTTCATTTTAAATATTTAAGATAGCTTCACAATTTTTTGATTGTTTTTCTGATTATTTTATGTCCCCTCCTGATGTTGCAGAGCCTTTTAAGCATCTTGTTTTTGATCATTTTCTGTGTTTATTTTATCCACTGGCCCAACATGCTTAGATCCCAGGTGACATGAGTAGGGTGGTATCGCCGCTGGACCCATTTCTGAGGTGCGGTCCCCCAGCACAGATAGTGCCCTAGGAAGAAAGACTGTGTGAGGGGACCCTGGCCTCAAAGGTTGGGGTTCACATTTTTCATAAAACGTGTTCATTGACCCTTAATAACAAGTACCTCGTGAAAGGGTCAAGTGTCAGCTTTTAATGGTGTCGATGATCGTCAAGGCCTTAAAGACAGAGCTGTGATGTGAATTGAAATTCTACTACCTGTAATAGCCCGTCTAGCTCAGAATTTACTAAAACAGTTCCCAAAACCACCAAAAACACCTTTGTGGTTAGAATTTTGCTGTATCATTAGTGAACATATGTGGACCTTTGACTTGGAAATATGTTTTTTGGGAGGTTTTTGTTTTAACAGAATGTAACATCTATGATTTTATTTGAATATTAAACTTCAAGTGGTACTTCCCCAAACCTTGTTTGAAAAATAAAGTGATTTCTTGGCACATGTTGTCTCCGGAATGCGTCATTGGGGTAAGGGACATGAAGGAAGCCAGGACAGGAGACGGGGGACAGGTGGACAGCAACTCACTGAACTGTCACTACAGTTCAGTGTCCTAGAAGGTATCTTGGAAAAGACCTCTTTTTTTGAGTGTGCAATTTTGATAGTTTTCTTGGATTCTTGAGAGCTTTCTTTATTAATAATATTAGCAGGTTTAGTTTGGAAAATGATCATCAGTTAAATGTTTTGAGGAAAGATTAGTGGCCACAGAGAAAATCTGGGGATGTAGTTTGCCAATGTGTCTTGACTCTTGCTGTGTCCCTGCCCTTTTCTGGCTTCATGGCATGTCTTACAGACGAGGATGCTGCAGCGACCCTGGGATCCCTGCACGGCTGTAGTGGAGCTGGTCATGCCCGTGAGGTGAAGCACCTTGAGGTCAGCCCGGGGGAGTTGGTCACCCGGCTGAGAAGGAAGGCCCTCACTAGGTGTGGCCGCTCCGAGGAGGGAGCTGCTTTACTGCATCGCGTGTGTCTGTAGATTAAATGAGATATGCAAAAGACTCAATGCCCCCAAAACAGCAAATTTTTGATGGGTAAAAGAAGTTATGAACATATCTTTGGACAGCTACATTTTAGGCCAGGATTTGGCAAACTACAGGCCTCTGGGCCAAGTGCCAGTAGAGCCATTCCTGATACATTGTAAAGGAAAAAGTATACAACAGAGACAGCACATGGCCCGCAAAGCCTAAAATAAGTGCTCCTAGCTGGCCCTTTACAGAAAAGGTTGCTGACCTTGCAGTCAGTTCTCAGCTGAAACAAGTCCAAGTCAGTCTGGATAAATGGAAACGAATAGAGTAAGTCTGTTGGGGAAATAGGAGTAATAACGGGAAGGTAGGATATTGTCTCTCAGTAGACTGTACCTTGCTGCAACTGGTATGTATGACACCTGTGTAAAAATAGGGCCTATGTAGGTAGCTCTTGAATTGTAATTAGAATCATAAAGGAAACCATGTGAATAAATGCTAAAAGCTGTATCTAGAAATCTTTGCTTTTGTGACCAGTTCTTGGTGCTTCATCACTCCTTTATTTTTCCCTTTCGTTGGCATCTGAGCCTCAGAAACTCTGCTTTGCTGGAGAAGTTAGCATATGGAGTTGGATAGTTTGTAATGGGTATCACCTTGTCCAGAAGCAGTTGTTCTGAGACCCAGATGCCACCAGCAAAGCAAGGAGGGCTCCTTCCTCAGGGGCTCTCCTGTGGGCCACACTTGGGGCCGAGAAGCACAGTGCGAGTAGGCCCCTGGAGAGCAGGTCCCAGCTGGGCTGGGAGGTACTGGGGGCTGTGGGGCCAGGGGCCAGGGAAAGGGGCTGCACCTCACTGGGGCTGGGCCAAGGCCGCCTCATTGGTCTTTGGGTTACCAGGGCTTCTTTTTTTCCTTTCTGGAATCCTCCCTCATACTTTTTTTTGTCTTCACATCTGTTTTGAAGGTGACAATTATAGTACAAACAAAGCATTTGAATATTTTCTCTTTGTAGCTATATTCTTGATAAGATATCATTAAAATTATCTGAAGTATACAGACTAGTAATATAATGTGTTCAGAAATGGTTACCATAAGATGCTGTGCTAACTCGGATGAGGTCTCCTATTAAAAGGAGGCGTCATAACGCCGTATGACTACAGAGAGTATATAGAGTGTGTATGTGTTTGTTTATGGTGTTGTGCTGGTTACCTGGCAATCATTGGGAGTGGAGCATTACAGCCAAGTGAAATCCACAGATAATAAAGTTGAACCTTTAAATGCCCTGAAATTCATTTTAGGGTTTAAAAAAAATGTTCTCAGAGGGTCCTAGAGGTTGCTTCCCTGATTATTGCATACTCACTGCCTGCACTGAGCCATAAAGATGAGTGAGTCCCAGTCCCGACACCGAGGAGTGCGCGGTCAGGTGGGTGATGAGCGAAAGTGTACGTTTCAGTGGCAGAACAGGGTTGCTGAGGGGACTGGCCTGGATATCCGTGTTAGTTTTAGGCAGTGTGAGGGTAAACAACAGAAGACTGAAGATGTTTCACCCCAAACTACCAGAGGGGAAAATGGAGCAATGGAGAACTTAATCATTTCCACAAAAGGGAGTTCAGGAGAAAAGAAAACAAGGAAGCTTGCTTGGTACATTAAAAAACAGCTAAGATGGTGTGAACAAGCCCACATTTATCAGTAATCACAGTTTGCATTAAAGGGTTCAATCTCCCCGGGATAAAAACTCCAGATTTAGCAAAAAAGAGAGAAAGGAACCTAGTTAAATTCAGTATTTAAGCGATAGATCTGACATTAACACGAGACGGTAGGGAACAAAGGGCTGGGAAACTGAGTCCTAACAGAGAGAGCAGGCTCAGCAATATTAGATAAAAACTAATATTAGATATTAGACTCATGGAGAAACACACTGCAGAAATGCTTCAGACTGTCCAAAGGTGTCGTTAACAATCATAAACTAACGCAAGGAATTGGGGAAATATGTAGAACAAGGTTGGTGGGAACAAGAACAGTTGACAGCCCTGACACGGGGGCTCACGATATGGTAACACCCAGCGAGCCACAAACTGAGTAGCGCAAAGGTGAAGGGATGCGCGGCGGGGGTTCTCGGCTTGGCCCTGGCGGTGGTGGGGCCAGGTCGCTCCCGTCAGGGAGCCGTCCCGTGCACTGTAGAGTATTTAGCAGCCTCCCTGGCCTCTACTCACCAGATACCAGTAACTGTCCGTTTACCTCTTTGTAATAACCAGAAATGTTTCTGGATATTGCCATGTGCCCAAGGGGCCACAGTCGGTTCTTGTTGAGAACCACTGATATAAAGGATTTAAATAACCTGGCTAATGGGTATGTACAGAAATTTGTGCCCAACAAACAAAATATAGATTCTCTTCAATTACATGGGACATTTAACAAAACCGGCCACATAGAAAAACCCTGTTTCCACAAGTTCTATAGGCCAGATTCTTAGACCACAATGCAACCTAGTTAGAACCAAAGAGTGAGTGAATAGCTAAAAATATCTACCTGCAAACGTTAAACCCCCTGATATTTGTTAGATTAAAGAGGAGACTGAAAACTATTTTCAGACTCTAAATGAATGACAGAGTACGGTATATCACAGCCCATAGGATGAGGCAAAAAACGTTACCAGGAGACAGAAAGTGTCTCAGCTGCATTCATTAGAGAACAAGAAAGATGATTAAGCTTTCAGCTCCAGAAACCAGGAAAATAAAATGACAGAAAATAGTGTGTAGTAAGGACTGTTTTTGCTTTTGCAAATTTGATTAAGAAGAAATGAGAACAACATTTACAAAAGGGATGTAACTACACATAAGAAAATCTTACAGATAAGAACACACCATGTGTAAGTTGATGGCAGTAATATGAAGAGCTGTGGATGGTTTCTGAGGAACACATATATGACCAGAATTGGCCTTAAAGGTAGACAATCTGTATGGGTCAGTGACCAGATATAATTGAGAAAGTTGTCAAAGATTTATCTCCTCAAAAAGGCACTAGGCACAGATGCGTGAGTTAGATGAGACTTTTTTTGGAACAGGTATCTGTATTGTATAAGTTGTAGCAACCATTCACTGAACAAAAGAATTATTGAGCACCTGTTGTGTACCAAACAGGGTTCCTGCCTCCGGGAAGTAGTAAAGATCAATCAGAGTCATCCAAATACATGGAGAGTAACAGCTGCGTAGTCAGGACAGTAAAAGGCAGGTGTGCTAGTTCTGAACTGTGGGTCATAGGTTAGGGATGGCCTTCCCAACATGGGTCTGACTGTCGCAGGTACAGGAATGGGCGAGGGGACAAGGAGGAAGAAGACTGTTCCACATAGAGGTAGGGTAGTGTGTTAAGAGGTGTGTTGTGGGGTGGGGGTGCTATAGGCTCCAAAGAACCTGGAAGGGCCTGATATGGGGGTTCTGTGGTGGGGGGGTGGGAGGGAGGAGGACAGGTAAGAGCCCAATCATGCTGGACAGTCATTGGCTGTGTTCATTTTTATGATCTGTGTCTGGGAGGCAGTAGGACTCCCCTAACGGGTTTTAAATGGGTGTATCATGATCAGATCTAGGTTTCCAGAGAATCCCTTTAAAGACTTGGAAATATGGCCATGTCCACAGTAGGGGACTGGTTAGATAAATCGTGGTGAGCCTACACTTCAGAGCACTCACTCTGCGGCTTTAGACAGGAGTGGAGGCAGGAGTTTAGGCAGGAGCACTGACCTGCTACGAAGCACCTTTAGGATACAGTAAGTGAAAGAAGCAAGGCTCAGAACTGTGAGTAGAGTGTGCACCTTTATCTAACGGAGGCGTACAAGTATTTGCTTATAATAAAAAAAGGAAGGTTAAGCTAGACTAGTTAAAATGGGGTTCTGTGTTGCGGAGAACACATCTTCTGTTCATAGAACCATATGAATGTTTTATATAATACACTAGTTTTTAAATAAAATTAAATCAAAATGGGGGGAGACACTAGTACCTGAAAATTAAAGGCAAAATGGATCAAAAGAACCTAACATGATACTGAGTTGGTGGCTTAACTACACAGAATTATTTCAGGTGACTTCAGAACAAATTGGATGGTACGTCCACCCTGGTAGGTAAGTCCTAAAGGTGCAAGGACTGCAAAGAAATCTTAACCAGGTTTTAGCGCTCATGTTGTTAATAATGATGTTGCCATTGCTATTTTGAAATTATATGTATAAATCTTGTGTGATAGATAAGTCGTCATGTTACTATCTTTAGGAAACAAGATTTTCAGGGTAAGAGAAAAAATGTACTAATATGAAATCAAAGTGGTTAATAATTTGTAATCCCAAATTTGAATTGGAGCTCTCAGTGTTAACCTGTTTTTTTTTATATTTTTATGAGAAATTTTCTATTTCTGTCCATTAAAAAGGCCTAGAAACGGTGACCCATCAGTAGCAACGAGCGCACACAGCACCTCCGTTGCAGTCCCTACACAGTTTTTCCCACTGTGGGGAGTCAGAGCCTCTGATGGATGGCAGAGCCCAGGTTTGGTGCAGCAAATGAAGACAAGCCTGGAGTGTCTCATTTTACCGGAAAGCAAAAAAGCTGTGAAGAATTACTAGGGTGGTAACGGACAGTGCTTGCATTGGCCAAAGATGGGATAATTTGGAACGCAAATAAATATAACTGTACTTATTTTTAAAGTGTTCAAACCTGCGAGGTCATAATACTAAAACAGCCTCACTGGTCATTGTTGGAGAAGGCGAGGGAACCAGCACAGTGTTCTGAAAATCGGTAATGGAGGGAAAGAAGCAAGTCTTAAGAAACCCCATTATTGGTGGTGCAGCGTGGAGAATGGACTTGGGCGGGGAGCATGTGGGTGGGGAAAGTGGCCATGGGAGACAGATCTGGGGCATTGTGGGAGTTCAGAAAGCAGAGATGTGATGGGGGAGCTCCACTCCCTCTTCAGAGAGGTGACTGTTTCATTTGCTACATCATATATTTCTTTTTCTATGTTTTATTTTTATTTTATTTTAGAGAGAGGGGAAGGGAGGGAGAAAGAGGGAGAGAAACATCAATTGGTTGCCTTCTGCAAGCGCCTGACTAGGAGTGGAGCATGGAGCCCGCAGCCCAGGCATGTGCCCTGACCAGGAATCAAACATGCAACCTTTAGGTTTGCAGGATGACGCCCAAGCAGCTGAGCCACGTTGGCCAGGGCTACGTCGTATATTTCTTGCACATGGTGATTGAGCATGAAGGAGGAATCCCTCTCCTCTTCAGTAATTTGTGTTTCCGTATTTTGGAGGTGCCTATCTTCCAGACCTTATCAGGAGACACCACTTTTACACACAAAAAGCAAGCTGTCACTTTCTTTAGACTTGTTAATGTTTGCAGAGTAGATTACATGTGTATGCAGTGTTGAATGTTACATTTTTGCCATGATTGAAAGTCACTTGTGTTTACCTGATGCATTGCCTTCATTCATCCTTTTAAATAGTGTTTCCCATTTTGAATGACACCATAATTTGTAGATCGAATTGATGAAATTAACGTTTGTAGGAATCAAAGTGAACAGATTGTCAAATACTGTCCTGATTTTCTTACGAGTTCCACAGTTATCTTAGAAACAGTGTTACTGTATTCTCAAAGCGTGTGAGAGAAATGGCAGAGCTTCAGAGCCAGACAGAGCTTGACCTCACAAAGGTCCCTTCGCTTCTTTGTGTCTCTGCTTCTCATCAGTAATCTGAGGACCGTGTTACAAAGCATCTGCTAGAGTGTTCTGGTCACTACCAGTGGGAACCCAATTACTCTGTTAGTGGCACAAAACAGTCACTTAATGATGCTCCCCAATTTGTGGGCCAGGAACTTGGGGAGGGCACAGTGGAAATGCCTGTGTCTGTGTCACAATGTTTGGGTTCCCCAGCTGGAAAGATGCAGAGGCTGGGGGTAGCTTGATGGCTGAGAGCTAGTCTTTGGGAGGAATTTTCTCAAATTTGGAAGTTGATGCTGGCTGTCAGCTGGGGCTCTTGACCAGAGTACCTCTATGTGGACTCTCATGAGACCTGGGCTTCCTCACAGCTCTGGGGCGGGGGCGGGGGTGCCTTCTCATAGTGTGGGAGGGGGGAACCTCAGAGCATACGAGCACCTCTGCTTACTCAGACTTCTTACATGGGGGCTCAGGGTTTCGGAAGTGACTGTCCCAGCGCAGAAGGCAGAAGCTGCCGCATGCTTATGACACGGCCCAGGAGTCGCACCCTGTCTCCTCCACTGCGTTCTTGAGGTTCCGAGTGAGGCGGTGAGGTCAGCTCAGATTTAAAAATGCCTCACGTAGGTCTTGACGTACATAGTAGATTCAGGATATTTTGAAATGTTCTATTTCTTAAATCTTTTTAAAAAGATTTTATTTATTTATTTTTAGAGGAGAACAGAAGAAGAAAAAGGGAGAGAAACATCATTTGGTTGCCTCTCACACACCCCCAACGGGGAGCCTGGCCTACAACACAGGCCTGGGCCCTGACTGGGAATTGAACCAGCGACTTTTCAGTCTGTGGGACAATGTCCAACCCACTGGGCTACACCAGTCAGGGCTATTTCTTAAATCTTTTAAGGGTGATTTAGCTATTCATGGACCTTGATTCCTCCATATACATTTTAGAATATTTTCTTTGAGTTTCTAAAAAAAAAAAAAATAGAAATATTCATTGGGATTGCAGCTATGAGACTCACAGGTAATAACGTACCAAGAAAAACTCACGAACTGTCCATAACGTGTTAGGACTGAAAGCCCCAGTGAAGCTGACAGGTAGAGTTAGTCCCCACAGACCGGGGACACTGAGTACTCAGCAGTCTACCACGCAGTGTCGTGACAGTGAGGTAGTGTTGACAGTAGCAAGAAAAGCCATGAAATATTTAGGAATTAATCTAGCCACGAGTGCAGGAGCCCTCCGCGGAGAAGACATCAGATGTATCGCGATGTAGGAGAGGACTCAGGCTCTGGAGTAGGCAGACCTGGCACTGCAGAGGTGCCTCCTGTCCGCACTAACCCACCCGGGCTAATTCACCGGCCGTGTAAAGTTGTTCCCGCTTTGTTTGCTGCGCCATCCCCAGCACTTACAGCAGAGCCCCGTGCGGAGGAGACCTTCAGTGAATCTTTGTGGAAGGGCACGGTCGTGCCCAGCGGGCTGTGGGTCTTGCCTTTCACTTGGCAGAGTGAGCCCGTCTGTGCTGCCCCTGGGTTCACCCACATGCTGACGATTGTTGACGGGCAACTGTAAGCGATTTCACTGTCCTCTGTGGGTGACATGGAGGCTCTGTTTCCATTTTTTGTTAGTGTGGATAAAAATTGTGGCTAGCATCCAGCTTTTCTTGCCATGTTTAATGTCCTTTCAAATGGGATGTTTGAGCACAGAAAAGATTATTTGAGGTTAATTTAAAATCAAAAAGGCTATGAAGTTATAGGCCAGTTTTTTTATACTTTTGTGTAGAATTTACAGATTTTTAAAATTCTGTTCATGAATTTAGTGTATTTTAACTAAACTCCAGTTTTAAGTCAGCCTTTGATCAACTCAAGGTGATCAGACTAAATACACCATTTTTAGTGATTAGTCCCATTCACAACTTACACATTTGGAGCTATAGTTTTAAGTTTAGTGGATTTAATTTTCTTTTTTTAAAAAGATTTTATTTATTTATTTTTAGAGAGGGGAAGGGAGGGAGAAAGAGAGGGAGAGAAACATCAATGTGTGATTGCCTCTTGTGTGCCTCCTACTGGGACCTGGTCCACAACCCAGTCATGTGCCCTGACTGGGAATCGAACTGGCAACCCCTTGGTTCACGGGCCAGCACTCAATCCACTGAGCCACACCAGACAGGATTAGTGGATTTAATTTTCATTTAATCACTTTATATATCTGCCTAAACAAGTAAAACCTCAGATAGGTCTAAAAATTGAAAATTACACACACAGTGAATCTCATGTTCTCAAACATTCCAATCCTGTCCATCAGGGGGTGAGCTCTGTGGTCAGGGACTTGGTTTGTTCAATGCTGTAGTCCCAGGATGTAGAATTGTGTCTGGCAGTTGATAAACTTGCATAAATGAAGAAATGTTTGTAATTTTTGTTAATTTCTCTCCTATACCTTTTCACTAGAAAAGAAATCATGGTTAAAATCAATAATGCAAGTATACATTGTGAACTAAAATCAAGGCTAAACTTTAAGATTAATTCGCTAAATTTTCTTAACTATTGCAAGCACCTTGAATGTCAAGTAGATTATTCTGAAGCCAAATACCAAAATATTAAAATCTAAATCTTCCACAGGGCTTAACGATACCATTAAGGCACTAAGTCATCTTGGACAAGTACAGGGGGACCCACATTGTCCAGAGAGTTGTGGCCAGGAGGACAGATGAGGCCCTGCCAACTTCAGGGCCTTCTCCCGCCCTCTGACCCATGCACTACACCCTCTTTTCCAGCCTCTATGGGCTTAGCCAGCTGCAACCTTCCCAGATTCATCCATATGGTTTGAGCAGGAGAGACTTCACCACCAGATGGAATTCAACGGGTCTGTTTATATCTGATCTATTTCCGATAAACTTCTCTTATTCTTCCAGGCAGCTTGGACTAGAAAGTTGAAAAATATTTAAAATGTCAGCCTCTCAGATTTGGCCTGTGTTTCCTGTTTTTGTCTGCCTTTAAGGTCGCAACGTGAACGCTGCATTCTCTGGTTGACTTCAGAAGGCTATGATATTTTGTCACGACTGGCTGTGTGTGGTCTCACTACTTTCTAAACCAGTCACACAGTCTGAGAGTCCTAGGGCTCCTTCAGAGTTCCAGGTTTTACTTCATCTTTGTTGGCAATGTGGTGATTTTAAATTTAGTAATTGGTGGATGGAAAGTATATTATTTTAAAATTAGCCCTGGCTGGTGTGGCTCAGTGGGTTGAGTGCTGACCTTTGAACCAAAGGGTTGCCGGTTCGGTTCCTAGTCAGGCCACATGCCTGTGTTGCAGGCCAAGTCTGCTGTTGGGGGCATGTGAGAGGCAACTGATCAATGTATCTCTCACACATTGCTGTTTCTCTCCCTCTTTTTCCCTCTCTTCCCCCTCTCTAAAAAGTAAATAAGCCCTGGCTGGTATGGCTCAGTGGATTGAATGCTGGCCTGCAAACCAAAGTGTTGCCGGTTTGATTCCCAGTCTAGGGTGCGTGCCTGGGTTGCGGGCCAGGTCCTCAGTAGGGGGTGTGAGAGAGGTAACCACACATTGATTTTTCTCTCTCTCTCCCTCCCTTCTCCTCTCTAAAAATAAATAAATAAATAAGATCTTTTTTAAAAAGCAAAATCTTTTTTAAAATTAGTATTTCTTTAATTACTAGTGAGTTTTCATATTTCTATGCATGAAGATTGGAAAGTTGTGCTTCTTTATATTAGTCCAGCTAGAGCTCTTCAAAGGGCACCAAAGCGACAACTCAACAAGTTATATATTGAGTGAAACTTGTAGAAATAAAATGGAGAAAAACTATGTCTGACCCTTGAACACCATGGTATTTATTATAAGTACGTTAGGTTGGCAATTCTTGAACTTGGATTTTAGAGCCCCAGGTGATGTTAAGAAATTAAGACACTTATTTGAGTTTCAACATAATACGTACTTATTTTTTTATGGTAGTGGGGGTAAGAAATAAAGCTTAATTGATTGTTTCTAAATCTTAAGTTAGACTTTGGTTTTTATGTGTTGCTCCATGAAACAGACTGTGACAAAGGACGACAAGCTGGTTGATCGTCAGTCATCCTCGGGTCAGAGGCTTTCGGTGGTTTTCCCGTTGGTGACAGGTGTCACTTGGTCACTCAGATTCTGTCCGGGGCCAGCAGTCTGAGGACCTGTGGCTGAGCAGACTGGCAGAGGCTTTGGCCAGAGCGGGGCGCCACCTCTTAAGCCTGAGCGGTCTGCTGGGATGAGCGCTGTGATTCTGCTGAGACCTGTTTGCCTGCCCGCCCGCAGGTGCCAGGTGATGTTGCCACCAAAATGTGGTACGTCATTTTGCTCGAGTGGGATTTGGAAAGCTCTGCAAATTATGAGAGATGAATTTGCAAATGGCTCTTCCAAGTGGTGGCGCTGGCTGCCTGTCCGCTCCACCCCTTGCAGCCGGTCCTGAGCAGATGGCGCCATCTGCTGATAACTCCTGTCTGGCTTCTTTGGGGTCCCTGTGGGAATATTGGCCACCTTGGTACTCTGCCCCCTATGCTTACCAAACAATGTAAATACATTAGTCATAGAAAATTGCCTTTAAAAAAACCCTCACGTGGTGTTCCATTGTAGAGAAAGCACGTATTTTCAAAGCTTCTGACAAATTTCAAAGTTTTCCTTTAGAACAGTTGTACCAATTTATATCAGATATTGAAGTTTTAACCAGTTTTGATAGAGAGACAGACTTCAAATCTACATGTTTTTGAAATAAAACTCTGATTTCAAAATTTTGAAACACACAAAGTTGAAAGAGTGGAACAGGCACCCCTGCACTTCCACTCAGCAGGCGCCGACTTCGGCCAGTTTGTGTGTGTGCCCTTGCGGACTGTTTGAAGTAAACGGTGGGTACCACAACCGTACCCCTAAATGTCTCAGCCCTTGCTCCTCAAAACAAAGATGCTTCCATGAGCGTACAGCATCGTCCCACCATCACCACGCTCAGTCTCTGGTGCTGGCGCATGTCAACTTCATACACCGTCTCCCCAGAGTTCCCTAAGCTTTCTTTCACAGCTGCTGTTTTTTAAACCAGGATCACATGCTGCGTTTGGTGGCTGTTTTTTCCATCTCTTTTAGCTCAGAACAATTCCCTCACCTTTTGGTTTCAATTCATGGGCACCTCCTCAGGACTGGGCAGGTCTGCCCAGAAGTTCTGTTCTTCTTTTTTTTTAAAGATTTTATTTAGAGAGAGGGGAAGGGAAGGAGAAAGAGGGCGAGAAACATCAATGTGTGGTTGCCTCTCACACACCCCCTACTGGGGACCTGGCCCACAACCCAGGCATGTGCCCTGACTGGGAATCAAACAGGTGACCCTTTGGTTTGCAGCCCATGCTCAATCCACTGAGCTACACCAGCCAGGGCAGAAGTTCTGTTCTGTGTCCCTTTTGGGAGGCCCATCATGTTCACTTGTCTCATTGCTGTCGATGTGACTTTTTACCTTTTGGTTGACGTGTTTTCTGCCAGGTCTCCGCTGTGAAGTTACTGTTTTCCCTTGTAATTGACAATCAGTATTTTGTGGCAGGTCTTCTGGGACCATGTGCATTTCCGGTTTCATACCACACTTTCACTGGCTGGTGTGGCCATCTGCGATACTTCTTGCCGGAAGCAGTGATTACTGTGCTAGTCACCAAATGGTGATGATCGAATTCCATCCTGTACATGTTGTTGGAGCTCTACTGTAGTTTAGAGCCTCCTACCTACCCCATGTATTCATTCGTCTGTCTATTGCTGTCAGCATGGATACGAGGGGTTTTACTTTACTGCCAGTTTCCATCATATCCTGTTGCTCAGGTTGTCCCAGACTCAGCCGGTGAGAGCGCCTGCCAGCTGGCTCGTCTATCCTTTTGACGATCCCCATAATTTTCTGAGCACCAGTTTCAGGTGCATCTTGTACTTGACCTGACCCAGCCCTAGAATCAAATCAGCCATTTCTCTGAGGAGTCCTGATTCTTTTCATTGAGAATGATATTTGCCAGCCAGTAAATAGGTGCTAAGTGCCCACTGCTGCTGGGTGTCACTGCTTCTAGGCCCTCTCAGTGGACACAGCAGGGAAAGTGTGTGTTTGCATGCATGTGTGCATATGTACATGTGTGGTTGCATGTATATATGTGAAATACACAGATCTACATTTATTTCTCTGTATTTGTGTGTATTAAAAACCATGAATTCATATGGACAACTCTTGTTTCCAACTGGTGGATGGGGGTGAGCCACAGGTAAGACTTGGGGAAGGTGGTGTGGATGACTATGTGTGTGCACCAGCTGGCTGTGCTTGCCGAAGGCCAGCGTGTGCAGAACTACCAGGCTGGGCAAGAAGTCGACCTGCTGCAGGAACTACAGATGGCCATCCCTTTAACTGTGTCCACACTTAGAGTGGGGGAGGGGCTGGCCAGGGCTGGGGGGGATGCTGTGGAAGGGCAAGGGCGGGCAAAGGTCGGCCCTGGAACTTGATCTGCAAGGGTGGTTTGGACCAGATTTGCACTTTGGAAAGGAGAATGGGGGGAGGGAGGGTAAGAAAGAATAGAGACCACAAAAGCTCCTGCCCTGATCAAGGTGTGGACCATGGTGCGGGGCAGATCAGGGTACTCTGGGGTCACCGCCTGGGGATACAGGGTCAGATCTGGGCACTCTGGGGTTACTGCCCAGGGACACAAGGGCAGATCAGGGCATTGGGAGGAGGGCCAGGTTCCGGTGAGGGCAGAGACTCAGTTTCAGGTTTGCAGTTGTGGGGGGAGGGGGGAGTCTCTCAACATTGGGAGTCTCAGAGGGCAGAGAGGGCAATGTCCTGATGACTACACATGGGCCCCTCCCTGGCAGTGGGGTTTCCAAGTCTTGCTGTCCCACATGGGGCAGAGATGTCATGGCCACTTCAACGAGAAGGTGTCTTCAGACTGAGGGACGGAGCAGCCAACTCCACGGGATGTAATGGAATTTATTATAGGGTAACTTACTTACCAGAAGGCTGGGTAGGGCTGGAGCAAAGACGGGACCCAGCATTTTGTGCAAACTATCCGCCCCCGTACCCCACCACTCCTGCTACTGTGCTGTTTTATACTGTAACTCAGGTGCTCACCATTGACAGGACAAAGGGACAGAGGATACAGTAGCACCAGGTCCATCCCTCCTGATGGTCAGTACTGTCACCAGTTTGATATACATCTCAGTTGTCATCCTGGCATCACCAACAAAAGGATTTACGGTTACATTTAGAGACCACAGACGATCATTAACTAGAGGGCTTTGATGTGCTCACTGAAGGCGGTGAGGTGGGTCAAGGCCACAGCATGGAAGGGCACAGAGATGGACGGTCCTGGCTCACATCTGTGTCTTGCACCAGGTTCTCTCCTCTCCCCTCCACGCTGGGCTGTGCTCAGCCGCCCTTTTCCTTCACCCTTAGCTGCAATAACGTGGCTGACCCCCGTCCTCGGTCCTCCTGCACCAGCGCGAGTGGCATCACTTGATTCTGTTCTTGTCCTGCTGGCTGCTGCTCCTCATTCTGTGCTGGATCCCCCAGACTTCTTATATGGTCCCCCTCCTCTTTCTTCCTGGGTGGTCTCATGCAGTTTGGTGGCTTTATTTACTGCCTTAGGGTCCTGGGGTTGCCTAACCAAGTCCCACTAACTGGGTGAATGGAAACAACAGGAACGGATTTTCTCAGGGTCCTAGCAGCCAGAACCCAAAATCAAGAGGTCATCGGGGCCGTGCTCCCTCCGAAGGCTCGGGCCTTCTACCACCCGGTGGCCAGGCGCTCTTGGCTCGTAGCAGCATTGCTCCAGTCTCTGCCTCCAAGTCACGTAGCCGTCCCCTCAGCATGTCTCAGATCTTCCCCCCCTCTTAAAGACATGAGAGTCCCATGACCTAGGCCCTCCCCTCAATCCAAGACAGTCTCATCTCGAGGTCCTTAGTAATTACATCTGTGAAGATCCTCTTCCAGATCATGTCCCATTCACAGGCACTGGGAGTTAGAACTCGGGCATATCTTACATGATACAGTTCAACCCCCTCTGCACGTACTAACCACACCCTGGTGATTACTGACTTTATATTTCTGGCCCAGACTCATTTGTTCAGAATTTCCTCTTGGATTTCTGGGAAGCATCTCACACCTAGAATGTCCTGCCTCTTGCTTTCTCTTCCAGGCCACAGGACCTGCTCCTCACCATCTGCTCCTCGCCGGGACATGTGGCTCGCTTCTGCCAGTTGCTCAGGTGGGAATGCTGGACCCTTCCCTGAGCCCACACCCGGCCCCAGGCCACCTGCAAACCCTGTGCTCGTGCCGCTCCCCCGCACCGTCCACACTCCCCATCCTCTGTGTGTTCCCCAGTCGCACAGCCCATCCTTAACAGTCAGAGGGACCCTCCTAAGATATGTCGAGTCACCTTTCTGCTCAGACCTTCCCAGGAACGCCCGCAGTCTTCACCATGGCCCACGAGAGTCTGTGTGAGCTGGTCCCGTGTCTCCTGCTCCCTTCCCCCGCCCTTCCCCCTTCGCCACTCTGCTCGGCTACATCAGCTGTTCCTGTGGGCATCGCTGGTCCCCCTGCCTCCAGGTGTCACGGGCAGCTGCCTCCTTCCCTGTCCCATGTTTCTCCCAGGCACTCACTGTCAGTGGCTCTGCCCCGAGTCATTTTCTGTCCCCACCTGGTTTTCCTCCTCTCAGCACCTCCTGACGTTTACCCGTGTGTTTTGACAGGGAAACAAGATGTGGTTCCCTTCCCCGTGTTGCATGCAGATGGTGCTAAGCCTCCCTGAGCACACCTTTGTCATTCCTGTTTGCACTCCAGCCTCCCTGTCCCAGCAGTCCCTGAGCCAGGTGCTTGCGGTCTCAGTGCCCGTACCTTCCCGGAGAGCCTGCCCTGTCACACATCGGGGAGCCCCTCACTCACCTCTGTCACGACACCGTGTGTGCCGCCTGACCTTCCTCGTGTTTATGGTCCTGCAGCCCTGGCCTTGTCTGCCCAGGAAAGCAGGGCCTCCCTGAGCCGTGTCCTGCATGTGTAGACACATGTGGAGTGAAGGAATAAATCCAAATGGCTGAAAAATGTGATAGGCCCTGTGCAAGAGCAACAAGCACGTGATTGCCACATACATGGGTGATGCTGCATAGGATTTGGCTCATAGCACCGAGTTAAAGATGGGTTTTTTCTCCATGTAAAAATAGGAATTTAAAAAATTAGTCCTGGCTGGTGTGGCTCAGTGGATTGACTGCCAGCCTGTGAACCAAAAGTCACTGGTTCAATTCTTAGTCAGGGCACATGCCTGGGTTTCGGGCAGGTCCCCAGTTGGGGGCGTGCAAGAGGCAACCGATGTATCTCTCACACATCGATGTTTTTCTCCCTCTCTTTCTCCCTCCCTCCTCCTCTCTCTAAAAATAAATAAATTTTAAAATTATATGGATGCTGTGGAGGAGGGGGACAAAAGATGCACTGCAGTTATTAACTGATGCTTTTCTGCTTTTGTTTTTCAGGCACCATTTGCTTGTGACTCAAGATGATTTGATGTTTCATACTAAACTCATTAACCATGATGGCTACACAGACATTAAGCATAGATAGCTATCAAGATGGGCAACAGGTGAGAGCTTGGTCTTCTGTGTTTTAGTCACAGTTAGTGGCCTGGTACCAAAGTGTAAGCAGTGCTTTGTATGTTAACAGTTTAATTTCCCTGAGGTTGCAGGTTCAGCTTTAGTGTGTTGTGTATTTATTTTATGTTGTTCAAATTGTTTTCTAAGTGATACCAAGATTGCTAGTAATTTTGACTTCCTTAAATCATACCGTTGTGGGAATTTTCCATTTTAATATCAGTGTTAGCAAGTATGGTTGCTTTTAAAGAAAAGCTGGGTGTTCCCTGACTGGTGTGGCTCAGAAGGTTGGGTGTCGTCATCTCATGAAGTGAAAGGTTGCAGGTTCAATTCCCAGTCAGGGCACATGCCTGGGTTTTGGACTCTGTGATCCATCCCTGGCTAGGGTGCTTGCTAAAGGCAACCAACTGATGTTTCTCTATCACATCAATGTTTTTCTCCCTCTCTTTCTCCCACCATTCCTTTCTCTCTAAAAATACGTAAAGTCTTTTCAAAAAAATAAAGAAAAGCTGGGTGTTGTTGATAACCACAGGTTCCCATGCTGACGGTTGCTAATCGGAGTGGGAATTTCGCGGTTTCATATTCCCAGGTGTGAGCGACAGGGGGACTGTCCTGATGTATAAGTGGGGAGAGAGAGAGACATCGATTTGTTCCACTTATTTACGCATTCATTGGTTGAGTCTTGTATGTGCCCTGAGCAGGGATTGAGCCCACAACCCTGACTTACTGGGATGACACTGACCAGCTGAGCTACCCAACCAGGCCATGGGTGGCTTTCTCGATAGCTCTCCCACTGTAAGACCACATTGTCCTTGAAGCCGCCCAGGTGTTTTGTGTTCTGTGACCTGAAGGAGTGGGGGAGGGTGGGCTCACTGAGGCCTGTGCAGCCTCCCTTGGGACTCCTGCATGGGGAAGTTCTGGGTGCTCCCCGCTGGGGCATTCCCCCTCTTTAATGGAGTCCGGGAGCTGGTTTCCGTTGAAGACATTCAGCCCTGCCTTGCTCCCTGCCGTCCCACAGTCCGAAGGCAGGAACAGGACCAGCCTTCGCTCCCAGCAGCTCCCCTCTCCCCTCCTCGAGGATTTTGGTGAGCACGGACAGCCGTAGGGTGGACTCACCCAAAGGAGGCCGCAGTCCCTCCCTGGCAAGGCTCTAGGCGGGCTCCAGGTGGGTGGTCAGGACCTCAGGCTGTGCCCCCAACCCTTGGAGGCCCTTGTGTCTTTCTTGGGTGCCAGTTGTACACTGTTTCTAGTTTGCTTGCTCTTGGCAGAGATTTTGTTTTTGTAGGCTTTGAAAAAATTTTTAAGTGTTTTTTGCTTCTTATAGGAGTTGAGATAGAGAATTCTGTTCCAGCCTGCTCTTTCACCTGCAAGTCCTTTGGTTTCTCCAAGTGACTGTCTCTACCACATAGACACGATGATTCCTCCTCCTCTCCCCTTGCCAAGGCCTCCCCTGAGCCCCCCCATATTGCCTGGTCCCTCCAATTTCAGGCCCACCCCATAGCCCCTCTAGTGCACTGCACTTACCCCGCCCCAGCTCACCCACCTGCCTGTCCCACTCCTGGGCACCTCTCTGCCCTGTGGCCCTGGACCTTCCCTTCGCTCCTCTTCCCGTGGGCAACAGCTTGGCCAGCTCCGTCCTGCCCTGCAGCTCTTTGCCTAAATAAGTCTTTGCCTTTCTGCCACCACTCCCTGCCTGCCCTCGTCACGGCTGCAGCTCCCTCCAGTCTTCTTTTCCTTCCTAGCAGTGATCACCTCCTGACATTCTGTTACGTGGTGGCCTTCTGTGCTTGCTCCTGTCTGCCTCCCTCCCTGCCTGTGCCCTGATGCAGCCGAGCGTCCAGCGCAGTGCTGGGCACGGCAGGAGTGGTGGGCCGGTGTGGGGTGGTCACCATCTGATTTTTGTAGCTAAGCACTTCCTCACAGCATGGGAAACTCCTTGAGAACATTGTTTAAATAAGTACTAGTATAGTATAGTATATATTTATATACCCGATTGAGGTAGCCACTCTTCTGAAGCTGACCATTTAGATGCCCCCTTTTTCACAGTCATTAAAAAAGAAACCTTGAAATACATACCATAAGGCTTTATTATAATACTGTCAGATTTCCCTGCAGAAAGACTGTTTGAGTGGGCTTGTTACTTTAGAGCTTTGTTTTGCTTTTTTTAAGAGAGAGAGAAACAATTTCCCAAGTACGCTGTAGCATTTAAAGGTTGCAGAATAGAAGTGTCCTTATCATCAGACTGTGGGAGAGCCTGGGTCTGCAGATCCCTCGGCTGCAGCCCCGGGGTGTCAAGGTAGGGTTCTCAACTGGGCTCTCTCATTTCCTGGGGATGAGTCCCCGGCCCCAGCTCACCCAGCAGGCTGCTTCTTTGAGGCCTGGCAGCTGGGACTGGGCAGGACTGGGCGGTAACCTGCTGGTGGATGATTACTCGTTTACTGCGGCGATTCTTTTTGTAAACGGAATTCTTTATGTTTAAGGATTTACTTTTTACCTAACTTACCAACAACACAGATAGTTTAAAGTGATTTAAATAATATTTTGAAGACTTCCTGTTACACTTAATACTGTTGTTTTAAACAAAGCAAGCTGGTCTTTATTTTCTAGACAGAGTGACTTTAAAAAAAAAAAATTATAGCTTATGTATTCCTGAAGTCTGAGGGTAGATAGGGGAGAATTTCAGCCCTGTCACAGAAGGCGTATTGTGCCTGGTGTGAACCATTTCTGTGACTAGGTAAGAAGAGCTTGGACGATTTGTTTACTCTCCTCTTCCTGTGACGTTTTCAGTGCGAGGCCGCACTGCAGGCAGGACAGAGTAAGACTGCGTACGGACCAGTTCCCGTCAGCGATGTGCGCTGATTGCAACTTTGAAAATCATAAGCATTTCACAGATATCAGTTCTCTTTGTTTTTAAGTGATTTGGAAGTTTGATCTTTAACCACTTTATGAACATTAAACTAAAGAGGAGTTTGCAGGGAGCATTTGTCTGTGCTGTTGCCAGTTTACCATCCCCCTGCCTGTCACGTTCCTGCTTGAGAATGGAACATTTAGTAGAGGTTTGTCTCCTGTTTAGTAACAAGAATTACCCTCCTTTCACAGATGCAAGTAGTAACAGAGTTGAAAACGGAGCAAGACCCCAACTGCTCTGAACCTGATGTGGAAGGAGTGAGCCCTCCCCCGGTGGGGTCCCAGACACCGATGGATGCCGATAAGCAGGCCATTTATAGGTAGTGGAGAGTCAGGCAGCCCGTGGGCGGAGAGGGGTGATGAGAGGAGAAGACTTTGGTAAAGGGGGCGTTGGAGCTGTGGGCTCGGCAGAATGAGGTATGATGTGGGAACTCCTGGCGTGAATGTTTTCAGATTCGATGTTATTCTACATTTTAGTTTACCTTGCAAAAAATAATTTTCAGGCCCAGATGATTTTACTGGAGAATTCTACCAAAATTATAAAGAAAAAAAGCAGTAAGTCTACACACTCTCGTCCAGAAAATAGAAGATGAAGGAAGGAATGCTTCCCAATTCACTTTACAAATTGAGCATCACTCTGGTACCGAAGCAATAGGAAAAAAATGTACAGACAAGTATTCCTCATGAATTTGAACATAAAAATTATCAATAAAATATTAACAAATTGAATCCAGCAACAAAAAGTAATAGAATAATATTAGAATGATAAATAGTGTCCGAGTGGAGTTTATCCCAAGACTAGTTAATTCGCTGTTCAAACATTAACCAGTGAGATCCACAGTGCAGTTGTATCAAGTGATGTGGAAAAGCATTTGACAAAATCAACAGCTAATTATCATTGAATACTGTAAGGAAAAGAGAACTTCGAAACTAGTGAAGGGAAACCACAAAAGCCCGCAGCTCACATCAGACTGGATGGTGAGAGATGGACTGCTTCCCCTAGGACTGGGGACGAGGCAGAGCTGCCCACCCTGACCCTCTCTCTCAGCACTGGGATGGGCGCCCTAGCCAGTGCAGTGAGACGAGAAAAAGATTAGAAAGGAAGAAGCAAAACGGGCTCAGTGCACAGACAACATGGTTGTCTACGTAGAAATCCGAGCATCTATCAGAAAACTTCCAGGTACATAAGGAGTTTAAGAAGGTCACAGGTTACATGCAACACGCAGAAACCAATCCTATTTCTGTACCAGTAACGTACAATCAGAAACAAATTAAAAAGACAGTACATTTACAAAAACTCTAAAAAATCTCAGGTATGAATCTATGCCTATAAAATGCTGATGCAAGCAATCAAAGACAACCTAATAAATGGCAGGACATACCATGTCCATGCATTGGAAGGCTCAATTAAATAAAGATGTCAGTTTTCCTAAAATCAATCTATAGACTTAATGCAATTCCAATTAAGTTTTAGCAGGATATTTTTGTATAGACAAGTTAATTCTAAATTTTATATGGACATCAGAAGAACTAGATCAACTGAAACAATTGTGAAAAAGAATGAAGGAGGAGTCAGTCTATTTGATCATAAAATTTGCTGTCACTTTACAGTAATTAAGATGTTGTGACATTTGTGAGGGAATAGACACGTAGATTAATGCCACAGATAGTCTAGAAATAAATCTACACAAATATGATTCAGTTGATATTTAGCAAAGGTACAAAAACAATTCAGAAGGGGAAAGGCAGACTTTCTAACAAATGTTATTAGAAAAATTGGACACCCATATGCAGAAAAAAGATCCTTGACCTACTCTAACATCTTATATAAAAATTTACTCAAAATGGATCATAGAACTAAATGTCAATTTTAAAACTGTAAAATTGGTACATCCATTACAATGGAATATTGTGTGGCCATAAAAAGGAATGAGGTACTGATACCTGTCACAACATCAGTGAGCCTTGAAAGCATTATGCTAAGTGAAAGATGCCAGACACAAAAGGTCATGTATGGAACTGCCGGCCAAGATGGAGGCATAGGTAGACACACTGTGCCTCCTCACACAACCAAAATTAAGGACAACAAAGATTTAGAAACAAGAAAACAACCAGAACTGATAGAAAATTGAACTGTATGGTAGTCCGACAACCGTTCATCCAAACCGGTAAGAGGGGTGGAGTCACGGCAGGAAAAAGTGGAGGTTGGTGGACTGAGCAAGCAGGCAGCAGCAGCGGCTGGCAGATCTCAGGCATGCAGGTGGTGGCTAGCAGGCCCTGGGCATGGGGTGGCAACGGTGCAGACCCAGTGAGGTCACCCAAGGCAGCTGGCTGACCAGGTGGTCCCACATTCGCACACAGATAATCCAGGCGAAGGGGAAGAGGCAGAAGGGACTGGAATCCGAAAGAGAGCAAGCAAGCACCATTGTTCTCTCACAGACCCCGCCCCCACATACAGTGTCATACTCAGGACTGGGCTGCCCTGCCTTGGGGAACACCTAAGGCTCCGCCCCTCACTACATAACAGCCTCAACCAGACAAAAAAAAAAAAAAAAAAAAAAAAAAAAAAAAAAAAAAAAAAAAAAAAAAAAAACCAAAATGACTCAAATGGAAGAACAAATCAAAGCCCCAGAGCCAATTCCTCTAAGCAACCAAGAGATAGCCAACCTATCAGATGCACAATTCAAAGCCCTGGTGATCAGGATGCTCACAGAATTGGTTGATTTTGCTCACAAATTAGATGAACAAATGAAGGCTACAATAAGTGAAATGAAGGAAAACGCACAGGGAACCAATAGAGATGGGAGGAAAACTGGGACTCAAATCAATGGAGTGGACCAGAAGGAAGGAAGAAACAACCAAACAAAAGAAGGAAGAAATAAGAATTCAAAAAAAATGAGGAGAGGCTTAGAAACCTCCAGGACATCTTTAAATGCTCCAACATCTGAATTATAGGGGTACCAGAAAGGGAAGAAGGAGAGCAACAAGTGGAAAACTTATTTGAACAAATAATAAAGGAGAACTTTCCCAATCTGGCAAAGGAAATAGACTACCAGGAAGTCCAGGAAGCTCAGAGAGTCTCAAAAGAAGTTGGACCCAAGGAGGAACACACCAAGGCACATTATAATTACATTAGCCAAGATGAAAATGAAGGAGAGAATTCTAGAAGCAGCAAGGGATAAGGGCACAGTCACCTACAAAGGAGTTCCCATCAGACTGTCAGCTGATTTCTCAAAAGAGACCTTCCAGGCACGAAGGGGCTGGAAAGAAGTATTCCAAGTCATGAAAGTCAAGGACCTACATCCAAGATTACTCTATCCAGCAAAGCTTTCATTTAGAATGGAAGGGCAGATAAAGTGCTTCTCAGATAAGGTCAAGTTAAAGGAGTTCATCATCACCAAGCCCTTATTATATGGAATGTTTAAGGGACTTATCTAAGAAAAAGAAGATAAAAAATATCACAGTAAACAGATAGCAAACTCACAGATATTAACAACCACACCTAAAACAAAAGCAAACTAAGCAAACAAGTGGAACAGGAACAGAAGCATAGAAATGGAGAGCACATGGAGGTTTAGCAACAGGGGAGTGGGAGGAGGAGAGGGGGGAAGGTACAGAGAACAAGTAGCATAGATGGTGGGTAGAAAATAGACAGGGGGAGGGCAAGAATAGTGTGGGAAAAGTAGAAGCTAAAGAACTTATGACACATGGACATGAACTAAAGGGGGGAATGTGGGTAGGAGGGGGTGTGCAGGGTGGAGGGGAATGATGGGGGAGAAATGGGACAACTGTAATAGCATAATCAGTAAAATATATTTTTTTAAAAAAGCAAAAAACCCAGAAGGTCACATGTTATATGAAATGTTTAGAATTGGCAAATCTATAGAGACCAAAAGCAGATTAGTGGTGGCCTGTGGCTGGGGCTTGTGCGTAAAATGGAGAGTGGCTGATGGCTATAGGGTTTCTTTTAGGGATGATGAAAATATTCTAAATTGACTGGTGATGGTTGTGCAACTCTGAGTGCACTAAAAACTATTGGATTGAGTGGATGCATGACATGTCCTGTGAGTTTTATCTCCATGAAGCCGACAGGTCCAATAATGCCTCCATACGTACATACTGAAACGTGCAAATGCAGAGTATCCATATGTTTTTCTTTTCCCCCCAGGCATCCACTATTTCCATTATTAGCTTTGTTGTTTGAAAAATGTGAGCAATCCACACAGGGCTCAGAAGGCACAACTTCTGCCAGTTTTGACGTGGACATTGAAAATTTCGTAAGGAAGCAAGAGAAGGAAGGAAAACCCTTCTTTTGCGAAGACCCGGAAACTGACAATTTAGTGAGTAAAATAAATATTTTATTTCTTCCAAATTTAAAATCTGGTCAATAAACTTTAAACTTGGAGTTAGAACTTGAGACCGTTCGTAGCTCTGCTAAAGGGGAGAATGCTGCGCTTCATGAGCCAGCTTGCTGTGTGTGTGTAAGGCCTGAATGCCCCTGGCCGCCCTTCCCTGGGTGGTAAGCTGGTTCAGCCTGCCTCCCCGACGGACCGGAGGGTCCGGTTCTCTCCTGAGCACTTGGACAGGTCACTGGGGTTGGCGTGCTCACCTCGTTGCTTCTCAGGCCCTGTGTCTGTGCCCCACATCAGTCTTTGGCTCTTCCTTGATTGTGGACATGTGACTTCACTCTACAAGACAACTCTGTCTTGAGACTCACACTGGTTTGTGGTGGGTGACAAAATTCACAAGAGTTGGGGAGGCCCACCAGCACAGAGCTGGGAGAGGCCCCTCACTGCCTCCGATGGCCTTTCTGTCTGGAGCCAGGCTGTCTCACATCCGTGCCCCCCTCCCAGGTCCAGTGCTCTAAGGCTTAGGGTTCTCTGTGCTTTCTGAAGGAAAACGGAGAATTCTCTGGAGGTCACGTCACTGCTGCATCCGCGGGGAGTGGTGCCAGTCAGTACTGTGGGGCACTGTCAGCCCCACGGGGGCCCTCACTGGACTCCCGTTAAAGCCTGCCAGCTCCCAGACCAAAGCCTTCATCAGGCCCTGGTCAGCGGAAAAGGGTCTTTGGAAATCTTTTTCCTAAATAAATTGTGCAGTTCTTAATTCTTGCTGCTGTTTTTTAAGTTTCTTGTTCCACATTTAAGCCTTATAACCTGATAGATTTTATGAGTGAGTTGTTTGACTTTGCGTCTGTCTCCTCATGTTGTACATGGCGCTGACAGTGCCGCCCTTTTGGGCTTAGGGCCAGAAGCCCTCTCTGCTTCTGAATCTGTCACACAGCCAGCCATCAGTGAGTGGGGAGCAGGAGTGGCCCCAGTGGTCCCAGGCTGGCAGGGACCAAGGGTCTCCTGACTGGTGAGAACACCGGGCCTAGAGGGCTTGATGTTCGGTATTCCTCATTATCAGCGGGCTGACTGGTTCATTCCTCAAGTACTGGACAGTACTATGCCAAGGTCATGGCCAAAGTAGCTGAACTTTGGGGTGTGGATGCACAGGCAGGTGCTGCTCATGGTAATGATTTTATTATCAGTGTTATAATTATCTACTGCTGTGGGACACCCTACCCTCAAAACTTAATTAATATAAAATCATGAAACTTAGAAAAATCATAAGAGAACATTTTTAGGATCTAGGGCTAATCTAGGGATAGGTAAACAGTACTTAGACTTGACACCACAAGCACGATCCGGAAATTTGATCAGAATGAGGGTGTCTGGTCCACCCTCATTCACAGATGGAGGAATGGGAACACCAGAAACAGAGAGCTGGTGTCTTGCTCGAGGGGTTGGAGGCAGGGGTGAAGCTGGCTGAGGCCCGGCTGGTCCTGCCGCCGTGCTCGCTGAGGTCAGCACTGGCATTGTGCACATCAGAGGGAGCGGAAATGCCAAACTGCAGGTCAGCGGTGCTGGAACGATTTGTCATCCTGCACAATATCTAATGTTGTTCCGCTTCCGTCACCGGCAGTGCAGATGGCGATGGCCATACAGGGTTCAGGCCAGGAACCGAGAGTAACTCATCATGTGGTGGTAATTATAACTTAACGTCTACCTTTTCTTGTCTGAAAGTCTTTGTTTTCTCTGCTTCTAGATGGTAAAAGCGATCCAGGTTTTGCGTATTCATCTTCTTGAGCTGGAAAAGGTTAATGAACTCTGCAAAGATTTCTGCAGTCGATATATTGCTTGTCTAAAAACGAAAATGAACAGTGAAACTCTCCTGAGCGGAGAACCTGGAAGCCCGTACTCCCCTGTACAGTCCCAGGTATTTACGTTTGGGTCCTGCCCTACCTCCTGCTTGCTATCACATCTGCAAGGATGAGCTGTGTCCATCCCGAGCCCACCAGCCCTTTCAGCACTGTGAGGCTGTCACGGCGGCCCTCCTGCTCAGAGGTCCTCCAGGTCCCTGACCCGAGCCTGGGCTGAGCGTGAATCCCAGAGACAGCCCCTCTGGCCTCAGGCAGTGAGTGTGGTGAGGCCCCAGTTTGTGTGCGGGACCCTGAGTCCCATGGTTCTGGAGCTCCATCTACTTCTTTTCACAATATATTTTTAGAATTGTGGGAATATACACGTATCACAAAATTCACCCCAACCATGTTTAAGTGCACAGTGCAGTGGTACTAAGCATGTGCACATTGGTGTGCAGACATCTCCACTACCCACTTCCAGAACTTTCCATCTTCCCAAACTGAGACTCCTCTAGGGACCTTCTGTAAGGGGACTCATTTGTCCTTTTGTGTTGGATTATTTCACCAGGGGAGTGACCTCAGGGCTCCTACACACTGGAGCCCTATGGTGGGCCGTGGCGTGTTCATGTGGGTATAATCTGCGTCTCCCTGATGGTCGATGGTGGTGGCCGTCTCCCCGTGTACTTACTTCCCATCTGTATGTCCTCTTCGGTAGAAGGTCTTCTCACATCTTTTGCCCGGTTTCTAATTAGATTATTTTTAAACTGTTGACTTTTTAGGATAGTCTAGGTACTACCTTTATTGGATATACAGTTTGCAAACATTTTCTCCAAGTCTGTAGCCTTTTTTTCTATACTCTTAACAGGGTCTTTTGCAGAGCAAGCATTTCCCCCTGGTCTTTATTTTATTTATTTATAATAATATTTTTTAAAGGATTTTATTTATTTTCAAAGAGAGGAAGGGAGGGAGAGAGGGAGAGAAACAACAGTGTGAGAGAGAAACATCGATTGGCTGCCTCTCACCAGGGAACCTGGCTCACAACCCAGGTGTGTGCCCTGACCGGGAGTCTGACCGGTGGCCCTTCACTTTGTGGGACGATGCCCAACCCACTGAGCCATGGCGGTCAGGGCTATTTCTTTTCTTTCTTTTTTTTTTTTAAAGATTTTATTTATTTGTCTTTAGAGGGGAAGGGAAGGAGAGAGGGAGAGAAACATCAATGTGTGGTTGCTTCTCGTGTCTCCCCTGCCGGGAACTGGCCTGCAACCCAGGCAAGTGCCCTGACTGGGACTCGAACCACGATCCTTTGGTTCGCAGGCCCGCGCTCAATCCACTGAAGGGCTATTTCTTTATTTTTAATTTTTATTTCCCAGTCACCCACCCCTCTCCCTTTTAGCAACCATCAGCTTGTTCTCTTATCTGTGCTTCTGTTTCTGTTTTTGTTGTTGTTGTTTATTCATTTGTCCTTTTAGGTTACTCACATGGTGTTTGTCATGTTCTTACTCTCCATGATACCCTACAGGTCCATTCATGTCTTCGATGGCAAGATTTTGTATTTTTATCGCTGAATAATATTCCATTGTATATATACTGCACACCTTTTTCTATCCGTTCATCTGTTGATGGACGCTTTGGTTGCTTCCATGTCTTGGCTATTGTAAATAATGCTGCAGTGAACATAGGGGTGATTATATCTTTTGAATCAGCATTGTTTTTTTATGGGCTAAATGCCCAGAAGTGAAGTTGCTGAATCATATGGCAGTTTTATTTTTGATTTTTTGAGAGTTTCCACACTGTTTTCCACAGTGGCTGCTCCAATTTACATTCCCACCAATAGTGCTTGCGGGCTCCCTTTCCCCCAAATCCTCGCAAGCACTTGTCGTTTGTTGCTTTATTGATGACAGTCATCTGACAGGTGTGAGGTGATATCTCATTATGGTTTTAATACGCATATCCTTGATGCTTAGTGACGTTGAGCATCTTTTCATATGTCTGCTATCCATCTGTACGTCTTCTTTAGAAAAATGTCTACTCAGGTCCTCTGCCTGTATTTTAATCCAGTTGGGTTGTGTGTGTGTGTGTGTGTGTGTGTGTTAAGTTGTGTGAGTTCCTTATATATTTTGGATATTAACCCCTTATCAGATGTAGTATTTGTGAATATCTTCTACTGTTTGGTAGGTTGTCTTTTGTTTTGTTGAAGAAAACTGTCAGATTTTCTTCCTGTGCAAAAGCTTTTTAGTTTGATGTGGTCCCATTTGTTTATTTTTCCCTTCAGAAGGTACATCCACAAAGCTATTGCCAAGGTCAGGGTCCGAGAGCTCACTGCCTATGTTTTCTTCCAGGAGTTTTATGGTTTCAGCCATTTGATCTTACATCTAAATCTTTCATCCATTTTGAGATTGTTTTTGTAAAGGGTCTAAGTAAGCAGTCCAATTGAAATTTTTTTCATGTATCTGTCCAGTTTTCCAACAGTTATTAAAGTGACTGCCTTTACCCTATTTTATATGCTTGCCTCCTTTGTCATAGATTAATTGACCGTGTAAGTGAGGATTTATCTCTGTACTTACTATTCAGTATTTTTTAATATTGATAATTCCTATTTGTCATCTTTTCTTTTTATTTGTTGTGATTTTGGTGTCAAGTCTAAGAACTCTTTGCCTAGCCCTATGTCCCAAAGATTTTCTCTTACTTTTTTTCTAAAAGTTTTATATTTTACATTTAAACCCATGATGGGTTTTGAGTTAACTTTTGTATAAAGTGTGAGGGTTTGTCCAATTGCTCCAGTACCATTTGTTAAAAAGGCTCCTTCCTCCATTGAATTGTATTTGCACCTTCGTCAGAAGTCCGTTGGGCATATTTATAGGGTCGCTTCTGTTCCCCTGGTCTGTGTATCTATTCCATCTAGTCTTGATTACTGTACGTTAAGTCTCAAAATTGGGTAGGCTGAATCCTCTCACTTTATTCTTTTTCAAAATATCCTTTCTCAAAATATTTTAGCTATTTCTAGTTCCTTTGCTTTTCATATAAATTTTGGAATAATCTTGTCTATATCTACAAAAAATATTACTGAGATTTTGATAGGAATTGCGTTAAATGTGTCCGTCATTCTGGGGAGAATTGACATCTTGGCTGTGTTGACCCTTCCAGTGTGCGTACTCGATGTGCCTCCCCATTCATTTATTCTCCTATGATTTCCTTCGTTAGTGTCTTACAGTTTTCAACGTGAGTCTTGCACATGTGTTTGTAGAATTACACCTAAGTATTTTATTTTTTGAGCAATTACAAATGGTATTATATTTTTTAAACTTCATTGTCCATGGTATTTTATAGAAATGCAGTTGGATTTTAATATTTATCTTGTATC
This sequence comes from Anoura caudifer, assembly GCA_004027475.1. Classification (NCBI taxonomy): domain Eukaryota; kingdom Metazoa; phylum Chordata; class Mammalia; order Chiroptera; family Phyllostomidae; genus Anoura; species Anoura caudifer. The sequence goes on along the minus strand of PVKU01000784.1, from coordinate 185,262 downwards.
CTGTGGCCTTGCTGAGTTCACTTATTAGTTCTACAAGATCCTTTATGTAGATTCCTCAGGATTTCCTACCTGTTCAGTCATAGCTACAAATAGGACAGTTCTGTTTCTTCCTTTGTGGTCTGTGTACTTTTCATTTTCTTTTCTTGCCTTATTGGCTAGAACATCCAGTACCATCTCGAATAGGATTGGTGAGAGCTGGCATCCTTTGCTTGTTCCCAGTCTTCTAAGGAAAATGTTCAGCCTTTCACTATTAATTTTAATTTTAATGGTAGTTCCCCCCCGCAGATGCTCTTTATCAAGTTGCAAAAGTTCCCCTCTATTCCTATTTTTCCGAGAGTTTTTATTATATTGAATTTTGTTAAATGCATGGATTTATATGATTATGTGATTTTATTTATTTTTTTATTTTTTGCCTGTTAATATGGTAGATTACATTGAGGTTTTGAACACTGAACATGCCTTGGATTCCTGGAATAAACTATACTTAGTCACAGCATGTAATTCTTTTTAAACGGATTCCTGATTTCAGTTTGATAATACTTTGTTAAGCCTCTTTGTGTCTGCATTGAGGAATATTGGTCTGTAGCTGTCTTTCCTGGTCTGGTCTTAGTCTAAGTGTGGTATTGGGAGGTATAAGCTTCAGAAAACAAGTTGGAGAGTATTCCTTCCTCTTCTGATTTTTGGGAGGGGTTAGAATTGGTGTTAATTGTTTTCTAAGTGTTTGATAGAATTCTCCAGTGACACCAACTGGACTGGGGATTTCTCTTTTGGAGGTTTTTAAACTATGAATGTAGTTTCCTTAATAGTTATAGGGCTATCCAAATTACCTACTTCGATTGGATTTGTCTGCTGTGTCAAATTGCCATGTGGAGTTTGCGGTGCTCCTCCTTTTCCTTCCGACGTCTGCCAGGTCTGCCGTGATCTCCCTGCTTCCGGTATGGGTAACTTGTTTGTTCCTTTTTTCTGTCGGTGTCACTAGAGTTTGTCAGTGTGTCAGTGTGTCAGTCTTATCAGAGAACTTGTTCTTTTTTCACTGTTCTTTTTCTGTTTTCTGCTTCATTGTTGTTGTCCGCTTCAGTCTTTATTGTTTCTTACCTTTTGCTTGCTTTGATTTTATTTTGTTCCTCCTTTTTGTAGGTTTTTGATGTGTAAGCTTGGGTTATTGATTTGATGGCTTAGCTTTATGCTGACCACGTTAATGTAGCCTACTTTGCGCACGTGCCTGCCCGAGCTTGCAGGGTCACCGCCTCTGGGGGATAGCCACTGTGCTGCTTATCTGCTCAGATATCTGGGTGCCTGCGTGTGCCAGACCCCAGGCTAGACGCAGGGTGTGGGGATTCCCTCCCTTACCAACCACCAAGCCAGCTGTCAGTCAGTGGGTAAATTCGCCTGTTTGACTCTAACATCAGATGAGTAGACTCTCTGACGTGGCATTCGCATGTGTTTACGTGGAGTGTGCTGCGGGCCAGGCCCAGGCCCAGCGCTCCACACGCATGCACACACAGAGAGGCGGGGCTCAGATGTGTGTGCGCTGACATCAGCGGGGCACAGCTGTGCGAGCCCGGGTGGCTCCCCATCTGCACTCAGAACCTCCCAAACCTGTGGCGTACTCTTCTGAAAGCGCTCATCTTGTCAAGGAGGCGTTGTTTTTCGGGAAATCCGGAGCCCAAGCCAAATCGAGCGGAGAAGGTGTGCAATGAGATGGGGTGATCTTGGTGTCCCTAGTCATAACCCGCAGGACCGTGAGGTGTGGCTAATCTGTGATGAGGTGGGTGGAAGAGAGTCTTCTGGAAGCCAGTCGAAACTAACATCTTGGTATTGACCATCACATCTGATTTGCAGTCAGTCTTGTCGCCTCCCCTGGTGTCCAGGTGCCGAGAGCTTGCCTCGGAGAAAGCTGCCGGCTGACCGTGGCCTTTGCCTCAAGAGTCTCCTTTGGCGATGGTGCCGTTAGGCCACTGGTCGGGAACTTCCACCCTGGGTGCTCTGCTTCCTAACAGCCCTCCCCTGTGTGTTTCTGACTTACAGCAGATTCAGAGCGCCATCACAGGCACTCTCAGCCCCCAAGGAATCGTGGTGCCTGCATCTGCGCTGCAGCAAGGGAACGTAACCATGGCAACGGTGGCAGGTACGGCAATGGATGGAGGCACACCTTTCCCTGGGTTGTGCAGAAAAAACTCCTTCGGAGTAGAATGGAGATATACATAACTATAACTTTTAATTAATGCCAATTCCCTAATAGGAGTCCCAAAATCTAGACCTCTTTGAATACTTGTTTCTTGTTAATTCTCAATGACAATTACTTTATACGTACTGTCTTTTCTTACCAAAAAATGTTAGGAAGAAAGGTTTTATATAGGGGTTGAAACTTTATAGCAAAAACCAATTGTAATTTTCAAATAACGGCTTTTAATTATTCTTTTAGCAGCACCTGGGAGATACTAAATTGTATCATTAATTGATGACAAGCAAGTACAAATGCATCTTAGTCTTGGTTTAACTTGTATAATAAGAACCATCACAGAAGGGGGACAGATTCTTGTTCTCTGGTACAACTAGAACATTGCAAATACAAGACCATCATGAAAATATAAGGAGGGGGAGAAATTTACACTGAAAAATCCACGTCATAGCACAAAGGGCAGCCTCCACAGGAAAACAAAGCACACTTGAGCAGAAAGAGAACTACAGTAAAAATATTTGTCATCTGATAGCTTTGGCCAAGTCCTTTGACATGTGCTAATTGTGGGGACAAGGAGAAAATGTAGGTGAGCACAAGGCGTGGAAGTGCAGGCCCCTGAGCTGGCCGTGCCCTGTGCGCCGTCCGTGAGGACCGCAGGGGTGTCCGTCAGCTTGGTGCCACCTGGGCACTGCTTGCACTGTGAGTTTGTTTTGGTAATTTACAGTGACAGGTTGGCTAGCAAAGTGTGGATCATTTGAAATGATGTAAAAAGCTCCTCAGCCCTGGCCAGTGTGGCTCAGCTGGTTGGAGCATCATCTCATAACCAAAACGTTGAAGGTTCAGTTCCCAGTCAGGACACATAACTAGGTTTCAGGTTCCATCCCCAGTCCGGGTGTTTGTGATTCCTAGTCCAGGCATGTACGGAAGGCAACCTACCGATGCTTCTCTCTCACATCAATGTTTCTCTCTCTCTTTCTCTGTCCCTTCCTCTCTCTAAAAACAGTGGAGAAAAAATGAGGATAAAAAAGAAGTTCATTAAACTAGAGATTTTATTCATTTCATACTATAGTGAGAAGATTGGTTTTAAGTCGTTGAGACTTAAATGTACTTTTTTCTTTTTTTTGAGGTGGCACGGTTTATCAGCCTGTCACAGTTGTCACTCCACAAGGCCAAGTAGTGACACAGGCGTTGTCACCGGGGACGATCAGGATCCAGAACTCCCAGGTGTGTGTGCCTTCCCTCTGGCAGGGTGGGGTGGGGTGGCACAGGTGCAGGTGCAGAGGTGCGGGCAGGCGTCGGCCGTTCCCTCCCCGTGAAGGCGCTCACCCCAGACTCGCTCTAATGCGGCACCTCCAGTTAACCCGAATGTGGTCTGTGTCTTTTTCACTCTTCATCTCGCTAGCTATAAAAGAGTCACCAAGTTCAGAAAAGTCTAAGGAAGCAGGAAAAAAGTCACCCATCACCCTTCACCTGGAGCAGTCCGTGCTGTCCAGTCATGCACTTGGCTCTGAGTCAGGAGCCCTGAGGCCACGGAGCCGCACTGCCCTCCACCCGCAGGTCACAGCAGATCCTCAGGCAGATTTTCGGATGGTGACCGGCCGGCTGGCACCTCCATTGTGAAAGCGTTGGCTGGGCTGTGGCCTGTGCGCGCTGAAAAGCTCTCCCCAGCCTTCCTGGTGTGCTCCTGCTGAGCCAGAGCAGGGTTCAGGGTGCCTTGGGCACTTGCTTAATGCACCCCCCACACCCTAGGGAGAAACCTGAGAGAGGGCTCGCCCTTGCCCTCTCCTCGCTGCCCCCTGGGGGCCCTGCTTCAAGAAGGCTGGTCTGCTGCTACGCGCTCCACCCCTCTCCCCCCGTGGCCCACCAGCTGCCAGAGCACAGGGCAGCTTCCAGGGCAGCAGCCACAGAGCTGAAAATGTAATGACGTGCCATGACCTTAGGATGGTCCTGTCCTCTCTGTGTCTTTGGTAAAATGTGACTGGACTTGGTGGTCCCCCAGACCCTTCTGAGTTTTGGACATGCATGCACACACTTTTGTATTTAGCTGGGTTTAAATCAGAAGGACAGTGTTTCTGTTCCCCGTTCTCATTCAAGAGCATTGATTCCTCCTGAGTGTCATCACCTTACCTTTGGCCTGCAGGCATTTTCTGCATCTCTGAGGCCCCACCTTGGGGATGCAGGTGTGTGTTTCTCCCTGAGCTGGTCACTGTTCGATTTTCCCTTTGCTCAGTGTCCCTGGTACTGATGGCCAAACCCTCCAGTATTCTCAGTGATGTCCCATGCGCCAGCCTGCATCACATGTCAGGGCCACTCTCGTCCTGGAGCTCTCAGCCCTCCTGGTCTCCCACGTGCAGGCTGCTCTCTGCCCAGGCCCCACATGAGAATGTCCTTGGACTTCCCTTGGACGTCCCCCTGAGGACAGCCATCTGTTGGAGCCGTCATTTGCTGCTTTCTTGGCCTGGGAAGTGCATAGTGTCAAGAATTGATTTTGGTCCCGTACTTGATAGGCCATCTGTGTGCACATGCAGCTCCAGGTGAGGTGCACTTCTGCCTCGGCAGGGCGGCGTCCATCCGTGGTGACCACTGTGACACCATCTCTGTGGACACACCGGGAGTGAGAGGCTGCAGCTGGGCAGCGTGCTGGGGTCTAGCGGGGCCTGTAACACCGTCTTTTCTAGGTTTGTGTGAGACACTTACCTAGGGAGTGTTGTGCGCGTCCCTCCTGTCGGAATGGAGCTACGGAAAGCATTCCCTGCTTTTCTCGGGTGAGGGAAGTGCAATTCCCAGGGGCTGCTGAGGCCCCTGCAGAGGCCAGCTCCTCGGCCTGTGCTTTGGGACCCCTTGGTCTGCACGCTGTGGTTGCCATTCCTTCCCTGCTGTTCAGCTGGCATGGCCTCCTCTGGCTGGGGGTCCTTTCAGCTCCCCTGTCCATTCTTAGTGGTTGCTTGAAATCTCTTTGAGGCTGGGAACGCGGGTGTTATCACGTCCATTCCTAGAGGAAGCAAGATGGCGAACGAGACGTGGGACGCACCTGTCTGCAGGTGAACGACGCAGGGGCCTTCTCAGCATCCATCCCACCCGCCTCGGCAGACGGGGGCCTCTGCTCAGCCGACACACCACGGTGAAGGCAGTTGCAAGGCGGAGGGAGCCAAAGCCTAGGGCCAATACGGGCGCCTCTGCTGTCAGCAAGTCCTTTCTCACCAAAGTCCGTGGTGGTTTTCTGCACCAGCAGTCGGGAGCCACTTGGACGTGTCGTAATTTTCTCTGCTTTCTAACATCAGCTTTCCATTGTTTAAAAGCTTCAGCTGCAGTTAAACCAAGACATGAGCATCTTGCATCAAGACGACGGCTCCTCCAAGAACAAGAGGGGGGTCCTGCCGAAGCACGCCACCAGCGTGATGCGGTCCTGGCTCTTCCAGCACATAGGGGTGAGAGCGCGGTGGCCTCGGGGTTGGTGGCACCCTCCGCCAGGCTTGCTTTCTGGCTTTTCTAGAAAAAAGCGGCTCATGTACGCTAGTAGGCCTGGCTTTCACTGCGTGTATTTTGTTAACCGTCCATGTGGGTTGAGTGTGGTACAGAAGGGAGGGTTGTCAAGAAATGGAGGACATCACTTCAAGGAACAAATGAAATGAGGGGATCCCTGGTGAAGAGGGAGCCAGTTCAGCTCATATCGGTCTCATGTGTGCTTGTGGGAGAAGCTGCCTGAGGAGGGTGAGTGGGGCGAGGCGGGGTTAGCGAGAGCAGAGGGCAGAGAGGAGGTGCGTGTGGGCAGAACCTCGAGTGCAGTGACAGTGTCTGTATTGGATTTTTGAGGAAGTAGTGCTTAAAGACCCAAGACAGAGCGGCATGTGTACAGAGGGCCTGGCAGAGGCTTGTGGAACCCGAGAGGCAGTTGGGCCAGGAGGGAGCACTGCTCACCCCACATCTGTCTGAGCGCCCGGTTTCCTCCTGGGGCTATGGCCACGTCTTCTCTGCGAAGTTGCCTTGGGAAGCACACACTTGTCCATGATTTAATGGGACACTCACTCTTTACCAGGCTGAGCCCCTCAGTCCTCGCACCCCTGACCTCAGGGCAGGCCAGAGTAGCTTTCAGGGGTGACTCCCAGGGTAGCAGCCAGGGTCAGGACAACTGTCAGAGGAGTGGGGGGGAACAGAGGCAGGAAGGCAGATGCTCCCTGCTGAGTTACAGCTGTGCTTGAGCAGGGGGAAGTGCCCATGGGGGTGCAGGAGGGACGGGGTGGGGGGTGAGGAGGTCTGACAGGAGGCTGCCTTGCAGCCTCATGAACCAGCTCATGGCCAGGTGCTTCCACCCGTGGTCACTTTTCTCCGAGTGCAGTGCCCCCTGTTCCTTCAGCAGCGCTGGCCCCCAGGCTGTCCCTGAGAGCTGGGCTGGCACCAGATCTGGCGCTTCACTTGGCCACTGTCAGCCCACTCGTGTGTTCAGCTGCTGGCCGCTTCCTCACCCCCATCTCCTTCGTCCTGTCCTGGTACCATTGGTGTCAGGGGAGGTGTCAGGACCACGCACGTCTCCCCGTGCCCGTCGTCCGCCCTCACCCTGCCACCCAGGCACCTCTCTCCACTGTGTGGGGCCCCGACTGTGAGCCCCAAGACCTGCACCCAGTCTCAGTCGTCTCGTCTCCCTCTGGGTTTGTCCCTCGTCCCTGTCACGCCCCTCTGTCCTCTAACTGGCATCGGGCTCCTTCCCTGCAGGGCAGGGGCCTGATGGCTGTGATGTCACTGAGCAGTCCCGGGGGGAGAGGGGGACCCTCCCTTCCTGAGGCGAAGACCCTGGAGGCCCCCCTCCCTAAGCGCTAGGCCCCAGCTGCTCTCCTCTCCGGTGTCTGTTCTCTGTTGGGCCATTCCCATCAGTAGGACATGGCAGCGGGGCTCAGGAGAAGGGACAGTGTGACCCTGTCTAGAAATTTGTCCTACAAAGAGTCACAAGAAAATGAAAGATTTTATGGATAAAGTGGTACAATGATGTTCATTATCCTAATGGGATGTGAGTTAGTACGTGAATTGGAGCCCATCAACTTGATAGAATGTTACACAGCTAGTTAGCGTGACAAAGTCACTAGAGGCTTCAGGTAGATGGTGGTAAGTGGAGAAGAAGATGTTTTTAAGTATATTGTGAGTCTGGCGACCAATAAATATAGTTGCGATATAATGTTAGAATGTATACAAGTAAGTGGTGGGATTGGTTTTCTGGCTCAATTTCCTTTAATGTTTTAATAATTTCTAAAACAATAACCCTACTTATCAGTTCAATTAAAAGGCCACTTTTTTCTCCTAAGAAGCCATAGGCTTGTCCCTAGAATCAAATTAAGTCACCACCAGTCATGTTGAGGGAGTAGAGAGACGGCTGCTGAGTCCTTCTGATGCTGTTCCTTTGTCACCCTCGGGCACAGTGACTTTTCCAACATCCTGGGTGCTCACTCAGAGTGAACACCAACACCCACCTCCTGCTTCACTGGTGCCACTCACTCTTTGGGGCCCTGGTTGGTGTAAAATAGGCTCCCGCGCACGTAGGTGTCCAGGTGGACATCTCACTGGCTTCTGCGCATGGACAGTACTCAGTCTTGGAGAAGCTGTTCTTTGCCATAAATGGAAATTATTTTCCTTTGGTGCTTCTGTGAATTTTGAGAGTTACTTCTGCTTTAATTCTCCTTTTTTTTTTTTTTAAAGTGAAGTGTTTTAATAATACATAAAAGAAAGGAATCTAACAGATGCCCCCACCCCATTTGGGTTCTTTATCAACAGCACAGGTGAACCTAGCAGAGATTGTTCCTGAAAAGCCTTAGAACATGTAAGTGCATCCTATGGCGGTCTCTCCTCGAGGTCCCCATGTGGAGACCTGTCACCTGAAGTGACGGCATGGAGCAGCCCGCCTAGCCCCTTTCCTGCTGCCTGGTGGAGCCAGCTGGAGCATGGGGGGAGTTTGTGAACTGTCCATGCCTCGGCTTCCTCCTCTGTGAGGTTAGGGGTGCCTGGCTCAGGGGTGATGGTGAGGAACCAGTGAACTGCTTCAGGGTGTGCAGAGGTGACAGAGGTCTGCTATGCCCACGGTTTCATGAGGCCGAACCCCACCTTTACCCACTTTAAGTGGGTGCCGTTTATGGTTCATAAATTATTCCTCAGTCAAGTTGATGCAGAAGCAGTAGACGTATCAGGGGCTTAGGACAGCACCTGGGGTGACAGACAGGACTTGGCGGTGTCAGCAGAGCCATCCGGGAGCCTCAGGCTGTCCAGCCACCTTCGCCCAGGCTGTAACCAGCTGCTGCCGCACCAGGGTGCTCCTCGGCAGCCAGGAGAAATAGTTCATTCTGTTGCACCCTTCTAAAAAAATGGTGAGATGAAAGTTAGGTTTTCACTGAAAGCAGTATTGACTAATACTTGTCAGTTATTTACAGATGGTTATTTGTATGCCGCTACTTTACCTAGAAGATCCTGAGTTCCCCTTTAAAAACTGAAGTTCACGGTAACCCCTCTTTTTGCTTTAGCATCCCTACCCGACAGAAGACGAGAAGAAACAGATCGCTGCTCAGACAAATCTGACACTGCTCCAAGTCAACAACTGGTAAGACCCACCGCCCCCGAATGCGCCCGTCAGTGCCGTAGAGCGCTCGGAAATGCTGACGCTGATGACCAGCAGCGTTTGGTTGGAAAGCTGAGTTCTTTTCACGAGCAGTACTCTGTCATCTGAGCACTGGGAGGGGTGGCAGACACTTCAGAATGAATCAGCATACACCTTCACTTACATTTTTCATGATCAACACCTCACTGTGAGCTTTTTGCTTACATCCTATTTGCCCAACTAGAAATGTGTTTCTCTATTGTGTTACTGTCAACAAGTCCCCCCATTCATTCAGAAATGGGGTGTTTTCACGGCCGACTGTCCGGGCACTGGACAGCCAGGATGTGGCATCCTGACCTCCGGTGGCCCCTCCGCAGCTCTTCTTCCACCTTTCCAAACCTTGCGTCCCTTTGTCAGCCGTGATGGGGCGGCAGCTCCTCCCCCAGCCGGGTGGCCTTCCTGCCCCACAGTGGGACCTGGGGGTCTTCAGGGGTAGATGCCCAGGATGACAGTTACTTCGTTAATGAGCCATCCTGCTCTGGCCCTGGGTCACGTGTGGCTGGGGATCCCTGCACCCTGACCACGTGGTCTCCCTTCAGTGAGAGCTGGCCACGTTACTAAGTGGTGCCAAGGTCTAGGGTGTTCTCAGACTTTGTCAGTCCTTCCTGTCAGGTTTATTTACTTATTATTCAGACACAGGAAGTGATTTCAGCTTATGAAGTTGACATGCAGAAAAGAAAAGAAAGCACAAGTTCTAGCACTTGTACACATGGTTATAGTCTTACTTTAACTGTTAGAACTTAAACTTGAAGGTCAGTTAAGTTCCAATATAATGATAAAGTCTAATTTTTGCAATTATATATGCAGGAGGTCTGCTTTTGTATTGCACTAATTATTTCTATTTTCCCGCATTTGAGCCATTATTTTTTGAGGGAGTAGCACAGTAGACTATACTATATGGATTAGTCCTTATTAGATTTTTTAATTAGAGTACTGACAGAAATCTAAAGGTTTCAAGTATACTGTTGCTTTGAAGTTTGCAATGTCTTGTGTGGACTCGGTTGTTTTCATGCAGTCTTTGTGTTGGAACTTCCTGTTTTGTTTAGCCGTGATAGCGATCAGTTGACTAAGATGCGCGGTGGACACACAACTCCTTCTCTGAGTGTTCCGCGACGCTGGGGTCACTGTCAGTCCTGTCCTGGCTTTTCCTTGTTCATGGACTTCCTCATGCGCCCCAGCTGGCTGCTCTGTGTGTTCAGAGAACTGTCTTATCTAGAAGGTTTAACACCAACTTTTAATTTTTAAAAATACTCACAGTGTAATGACATGACTTTGTACATTTAAAAACTTTTGAATCTTTTAATAGTTACAGGTACTTTTACTCTGTGACTTTTTCTTTACTTGTTTTATATTCACAAAAATTACATCTTGGACTGAGATTAAACATACCCGTGATTAGCCAAAGAAGTGGATCCTGGAAAGTAGCAGCAGGCTTCCCTCCAAGGTGCCGCTGGCGTCGGGGACAGCAGGGCTGCTGCGAGGTTGTCTCGTTCAGGCCACGCTGTGCTACTGGGACTGAAGATGGGCACTGAGCGAAGCTCTGTGGCGTCAGTCTGTCATTCACATTATTAGATGTGTCCCAATGCAGTTTAACATGTTTTTGAAGCTTAGGGTTTATTTTGTTTTTTCTTTAATCCTCACTTGAGGACATGCTCATTGGTTTTAGAGAGAGAAACATCAATGTAAGAGAGAAACATCTATGTAAGAGAGAAACATCGATCAGTTGCCTTCCATACACGCCCTGACCGAGCATCAAACCTACAACCTACATATGTGCTCTGACTGGGAAACAAACCCACAACCTTTCAGTTTATGGGTTGATGCTCCAACCAACTGAGCCACCTGGCCAGAGCAAATCTCAGGGTTTTAAAATAAGCCCTGGCTCGTGTGGCTAGATGGGTTGAGTGCCAGCCTGTGAACTGAGAGGTTGCTGGTTCGATTCCCAATCAGGGCACATCCTTGGTTGGGGGTGAGCAAGAGCTAACTGATCTGTGTATTTCTCACACATTGGTATTTCTCTCCCCCCCTTTCTCTTGCTCTAAAAGTAAATAAATAAAATCTTAGAAAATCAAATTAAGCAACCTTAGGATGACTTCTTGGTCAAGATGGAGGGGTAGGTAAACACACCTTGTTGCCTTGCACAACCGCAGCAAAATTACAACTAAAATATAGAACACTCAGAACCATCAGAAAATTGAGCTATAGGGAGGTCTGACAACCAAGGAATTAAAGAAACCACATTTATCCATCAGGCAGGAGAAACAGGGGCAGAGACAAGGAGACCTGGAAGGGACTGGTCCCAAACCCGCGTGTGGTGGATATAAAAGGAAGGGATATCTCAGAGGGAGCGAGGGATCCTGCCCTCACACCAGACCAGTCAGCCCAGGGTTCCAGTGTCAGGAAGATAAGTCCCCATAACTTCTGGCTGCAAAAACCAGTGAGGGTTGGGTCAGTGGAAGAAACTGCAGGATTCTCAGGCCTCTCCTCTTAAAGGGCAGTGCACCACACACGGATTTACTCAGACTCACTCCCTCTGGGCTTCAGCACCAGCGCATATAAGGAAGAAAGTGTCTGGCATCAGGGCGAGAGCTAGGGGACAGCTTCCTTCCAGACAGAGCTGTAGACAGCGGCCATTATACCTCTTCTGAGCCCTCCGCCATGCAGAGCCACAGTGCAGCGGCCCCATAGCTGAATCTACATCAACCTGGCTCACATGTAAGCCTCGCCCTGATGATGACCTAAGGGTCTGCCCCATCCAACTTACAGGCCACCCCAAGCAGTCTTCCCACCCTGGCAACAGAGGCTTTCCACATGAAGGGCTGGGCCAGGCACAGACTTCAGACCTTCCTAAATCCACTCAAGCAACAGCTGAGCCCAACTCCCGTGCCTCTCACTGAGTGGCCCCAGGCCGGGCACCAGCAGTAGCCATCTGCAGATCGCTTTGTAGCTTATGCCGAGGGTCCCCAGGACACAGGTGGAGGCTGACCTTGGCCTGTACCACCCAGGAAACCCCAGAGCCTGTGCACCCAACGGACAGTTACAGACCACATTGGAGCACCACCCAACTACTTCCACAGGCCACAAAGGAAGGTGGTTGCTGGCCAGGGGTCACAGCCAGTCCTACCAGCTGTCTGGACTGGGTAAATCCCTCCCGTTGACTTGCTGACAGCAATCAAGGCTCATCTACAAGGGAGGGAGTACTCAACCCACATGGAAGGCGTACCTCGAGTGCCCAGCTTGAGTGATAGAGGAGGCTGTGCCACTGGGCCCTTCAGACACCTACTACATTAGGCCACACGACCAAGACACGGAGTCAAAGCAGCTCTACCTAACACACAGAAACAAACACAGGGCGGCTGCAAAAAGGAGGAGACAGAGAAATATGGCCCAAATGAAAGAACAGAACACAACTCCAGAAAATGGAGATAAATAGTCTATCAGATGCAGAGTTCAAAACACTGTTTATAAGGATTCTCAAGAAACTCAGTGGGTACTTCAATAGCATAAAAAAGACCTAGGTAGAAATGAAAGAGATATTAACAGAAATAAAGAACAATTTACAGGGAATTAACAGCAGAATGGATGAAGCCAGGAATCAAATCAATGATTTGGAACATAAGGAAGAAAAAGACATCCAATCATTATAGTAAGAAGAAAAAAGAATCCAAAATCAAGGACAGTGTAAGCAGCCTCTGGGACAATTTCAAACATCTCAACATTCATATCATAGGGGTGCCAGAAGGAGAAGAGAAAGAGCAAAAAATTGGAAATCTATTTGAAAAAATAATAAAAGAAAACTTCCCTAATTTGGTGAAGGAAACAGACATGCAGGTCCAGGAAGCACAGAGAGTCCCAAACAAGATGGATGCAAAGAGGCCCACTCCAAGACACATCGTAATGAAAATGCCAGAGGTTAAAGAGAAAGAGAGAATCTTAAAAGCAGCAAGAGAAAAGCAGTTAGTTATCTACAGAGGAGCTCCCATAAGACTGTCGGCTGATTTCTCAAAAGGAACTTTGCAGGCTAGAAGGGATTGGCAAGAAATATTCAAAGTCATGAAAAATAGGGACGTACAGCCAAGATTGCTCCACCCAGCAAAGCTGTTATTTAGAATGGAAGGGCAGATGAAGTGCTTCCCGGACAAGGTAAAAGGTAAAGGAGTTCATCATCACCGAGGCCTTATTATATGAAATGTTAAAGGGACTTAGGAAAAAGAAGATCAAAACTATGAACAGTAAAATGGCAAAAATACCTATCTGTCAATAGTTGAATCTAAAAACTAAGCAGACAAGAAGAACAGAGACAGAATCATGGATACGGAGAGTGTTTTGATGGTTGCCAGATGGGAGGGGGTTTGGGGGAATAGGTAAAGAGGTGAGGGGATTGAGTACAAATAGGTAGTTACAGAATAGCCATGGGGATGTAAAGTAGGACAGGAAATGGAGCAGCCAAAGAACTTACATGCATGACCCATGGACTTGAACAAGGTGTGGGGGTTGCCTGAGGGAGTGGGGGAGGGGTTGGGCGGAAGGGGGCAAAGAAGGAAAAATCAAGACGACTATAACAGCATAATCAGTGAAATGTAATATTAAAAAATGAGAACTCGCTCATCACTTGGAAATGCCTTTCCAAAAGCTTGGTGGTCAAGGCTGGAGTCAGCCCTGAAGGTTTGGGGCTCATCTCTACTCTGTGCCCCGTGATGCAGGGCAGGCAGGTGGAGACCCACAGCCTCAGGCTTCATGAAGGGGACGCAGCTTCGCTGCTCTGACCTGCCTCTCCCCTGGAGAAAATGATGTCATGTCATGTTCACAGTTTGGGCGGTGTCATTGGCATTACAACGAATATTCAATCCGCAGTCAGTTAAAGTGAAGAAAGGGTGACATGGAGGAGTTGGTCTTGATTCAGATGAGTTATTTTGAAAACCACATGGCCTGTTTTTTTGGACACTTTGATAATATGTTTGTCACTGCTCTAAATGCCTGTTGTGAAAGGGAAGATGAGCTATTCTGATTCTTTTCGTGTTGTTTTTATTTTTTTAAATACTTTATTTATTTTAAGGGAGCGAGAAAGAGGAGAAAAACAATAATGTGTGGTTGTCTCTCACGTGCTCCCAACTGGGGACCCGGCCCACAACCCAGGCATGTGCCCTGACACCCTTTGGTTCACAGACCAGCACTCAGTTCACTGAGCCACACCGGCCAGGGCTCGTGTTGTTTTAAAGCAGCTCCTTTCCTGGAAGGGCTTGGATTGCTCTTCTGGGGGTCTTTAAAAAGGCCGTTTTGATGAAAGTTCTTCCTTTGTTGGCCTCAATGCTCAGGTTCATCAATGCTAGAAGACGAATTCTTCAGCCGATGTTGGATTCCAGTTGTTCAGAAACCCCCAAAACAAAGAAGAAAACTGCTCAGAACAGACCAGTTCAGAGGTTTTGGCCCGACTCCATTGCGTCAGGAGTCACCCAGCCGCCGCCCAGCGAGCTCGCCATGTCGGAAGGTACAGGGCCCAGGGCTCGTGTGGGTGACACCGCAAGGCGGGTGGTGAACCATAAGCACCGTCACTTCCTGAGAGTTTAGGGGACATGAACCACGGTGTATGCAGTTGTCTATTTTTGTGTCTGAAGTGTGAGGATGCACCCTCCTGTGTGCTAAGGGACTGGGGTCACTCACAGACAACACGTGGAACATGACCCACACCAAGACCCAGCATCAACAGTGCATTCTGTGGCTTTTCATCTTTCTTTTCCCTCGCACGTGGGGCAGAGGGTGGCATCGTCACCTTCTCACCCCTGGTCCTTCTCCCTCTTTACCCCTTTGACCTGGCCCCTCTCTGATGTGTTGACGCATCTTTCTGTTTCGTATGCGGGCGTTTTTAAATGTATATGATGGTGTTATCATCTCATTGCTACTTTTTTCATTCTGCTTTCTTTGTTTTCATTCAGCAGCGTAACTTATAAGTCAAGAACGTGTGGGCCATTATCTCTTCAAATAAATTTTCTCCCCCTGCCCTTCAGGGACTCCTGTTGCCTGTCCATTAGGCAGTTAAAAGTCACACTGTCACGGATGCTGTTTTAGGTTTTGGATTATTTTTCTGTCTCGTGGTGGATCATTTCTCTTCCTACCTGCCGGCTTCCCCAGTCTCTTTCTTCCGCCAGGTTTGATCTTCCTCTCGTCCCACCCAGTGCGCTCTTCATGCCAGACACTGTGGTTTCACCCCCAGCAGTTCTGTGCGAGTCTTTCTGTCTCTCCTGGGGCTGCCGAAGTTTTGAACCCATGGAGCTCAGTTACAATTAGCGCCTGATGCCGTTCTCTGCTGAGTCCATCCTCTGTCAGCTCTGGGTCTTGCTTTGGTGATTGAGCCATTTTTTTTTAAGATTTTATTTATTTATTTTTAGGGAGAGGGGAAGAGAAGGACAAAGAGAGGGAGAAAAACATCAATGTGTGGTTGCCTCTCGCAAGCCCCCTACTGGGGACCTGGCCCACATGACTAGGAGTCAAACCGGCAAACCTTTGGTTCGTAGGCAGGCACTCAATCCACTGAGCCACACCAGCCAGAGCTGGTGATTGAGTCTTGTTCCCAGCAGGCTCAGTCCCAGGCTGATCACCCCCCACAATCATGGAAGGCCTTGAGTGCTCCGCCCAGTGTCCCAGGTGCTGGGCATGTCCACTCTGGCTCCTGAGCTCTGGATACTGCTCTGTACTCTTAGGCGGTCCTGGCCCGAGTCCAGCTCGGTTTGTTTCCTTGCACACGCATGCCGTCTGTCCTCTGCCCAGTGCCGAAGGCATTCCACAGCCTTGTGGGCCGGACTGGGCCCTGCCCCTCACAGTGGGCGGTGCATCAGGCTTATTTTGTTTCCATTTAACTCCTCTTGACTCGTGGTGTCTGCATTTTCACCTTTGGCTTCATCATTCGGGTTTCGATATGTAGCCACCCTAAATCCGTGTTCAAATAGTTTATATTTTAAGTTATTTTCTCTTTTAGTCCAGTAATTAGTTAGAAGGGTACTGTTTCTCTCTGCCCCTGTCCTCCCCTTCAGAAAAGGCAGTTCCGCAGTTCCTGTCTGTTAGGGGAAGAGTTCAAACGCGATTATCCATTGAATAGAAATCTCCCCTCCATCCAGGCATCTAGTCTTCTCCAGAGACGACCCTTATTTCCAGTGTCCAGTTCCCTGTGCACATGAGACAGAGTGTTATGTGCACAGGCGAGAGTGAAAGAACCTCTCTTCCCAAATATAGCATTCACAGTGATGTTTCCTTTTGCTCTCGCCGCTTGTCAATACACTGGAGACTCTTAACCAGTGAGCATGTGAGATGCACCGTGGTTCCCCAGACGGACAGGGGTCAGTGCCTCACGGGTTTTTTCTCCTTCCCCTTCCCAGCTGTTCTCCTCACTCAACCTCATTCCCCTTGCTTTGTTTCCCCAGTTATGTCTGTGTGGGCCTTTCTCCTGTTCTCCAGTCTCTTTTGTCCTTGTAGCACTATTTCTGCCCTGGCCCCTGAGACCTTCCACAAGGCCTGAGGCCCATTCCAGAAACAGTCTCCTAGATCCCTGTTGCGCATCCCAGGAGCACACAGGGGTCTTCCTGGGAGGTCAGAGAAGCAGGTAGCATCCCCTGGGTGACCGTGTTTTCCTCCACTGAGCGCTAATGTGAATAGTGACCGCTGCATTCTGCTGGTCTGCCACAGGAGCTGTCGTGACGATCACCACACCTGTGAGCATGAACGTGGACAGCCTCCAGTCCCTGTCCTCAGACGGCGCCACCCTGGCTGTGCAGCAGGTCATGATGGCCGAGCAGAGCGAGGACGAGTCCGTGGACAGCCCGGGGGCAGGCAGGGCCGCACTCACCCCCGCCCACATCAGCGGGCTGGTCCTGGAGAACAGCGATTCCCTGCAGTAGGCTGCGGCCAGGACCCAGGCGGCCTGGACCCAGGGGGCGACAGGACCCAGGGCAGTGGGCCTGGCTTTTTAATAGTTTGCACAGCAAACGTTTTACACAGTTTTATTTCTGACCTGTTTTATATGTAGATATAGAAGAGTGCACTTTTGTATTTCCTAGCGAGCTTCCAGAGCGTCTGTGCCGGTGCAGCGACTTCTTTCGAGTGTGTGTGCGCGAGCGCGTGTGGGTTTCCAAGGAATGTCTTTAAAGGTGTAACGCTAAAAACGTGATGGATGACCAACACCCCTGTGAGCCCCTGATTAGGTTAAGGATCGGTGCTGCCGTTTTGTAAAAAAATTATGCAGTTTTAACTGAGTTCTGTGGTTAAAGCAGGTCTTGTGGGCTGACTTATTTGTGTGGCCCACAGGTTTGAAAGAAGCTTCTGCACCTTAAAACCGCCAGTGCAGGGCAGACAGGACACGACAGCAAGCTGGCGCAACTCGGGGGGTGCACGGCGCCCCAAAGCCTTTGCGTTCTCTCGCAGTCCTGGAGCCTGCTTCGTTTGCTATATATAGAAAGAAACTCCTATTTTTACCTTGCTGGACTTATTGGATAAAAAAGCTATTTTTATAAATTCCTTATGAATTGGATTATGACTATATTGAGGGTGAAATTTCTAGAGAAGAAACCGTACATGCTTACTATTTCAATTTGGAGTGTGATGAATTGACCAAATTTAAGGAACCTGCCCCAAGATAGCTAGGGTAGCAATTTACATTTACTACTATGAAAGAATCAACTATTTAATGAAATTTTGGTCTCTTCAAATTTTAGTTTATACTTAAATGTGCAGATTGCATTTTCACTTAATCTGAACGTACACGTAAAGGCATCTGCTAACTAGGACTTAGTTACGTGACGTGGCACAGGGATCAGTTAAAGCTCTCACGGTGCGTGTTTCAGTCGAATCTAAATTTGACTGCAGTTAAGTGGTGACCACGCCACGTTAGCTGCATGTTGTTTTAGGGTTTGTTAGTCGGCCATATGTTATGCATAGAATGTTTATTATAAACTAATATAAAACGTCCCCAATCCCATTGGCTCAGACCTGGGGTAGGTCGCAGACATTCACCTTCGTCCCATGACTAACAGAGAGAGACCTGTGGAGGGACAGAATGAGTGGGGCCCTGCTGACCATGCGCTGCGCTCTCCTGCTGTTGGCTGCACGTGTACCGTCGGTCCCGGGGCCCGTGTTCCCTCCTTGTACGCGTGACTCTGGGGTTTCCAGAGCCCTTCCCTGCTCCCCAGCACACGAGATTTGGAACGATGCTAGGACTCCCGTTTCCTGGTGACAAGATGAGCCAGAGTCACAGACTGGGTTTTGTCTGCTTTCGTAGATTGGGTTTCACTTGTTCGCTTGCAAGCGGGGCTGTTGCTCAGAGAGAAAACGGGGTGCCTCGTTTCAGACAGCAGGTCTGTGTGCACCCGAACCAGGAAGCTCGCGGGCGTTGGCGCCTTCCTGCAGGAGGGCCCCGTGGCTGGAAGGCAGCTGTGCCTGAGATTCTGCTGCAGAGGCTGATCATGAACCGGGTCCCTTTGAGAGGTTTTCAGAGCTAGAGCAGATTTTTTCTGGAACTGACTTTTCCTTAAAAGTGGATTAATTAAAGTCAATCATAGGAAACTACTTCCTGGATAACCTAGAAGGCAAAGAGAAATAATAGGAATTTCTTTTAAAAAAGTATTTCAGGAGCTTTAAAAAGAAAAACTTGACTGTCAACTCTTTGGGGAGATAATGCCATTTTTAAGCAGCTATTGATTGCATTCCTTATTTATGAACAGTTTTTACTATTTTAAGTCTACACAACTTTAAAAGGTCATTTTAGCTTTACTTAAATTCTGACTTTGCTGGACTTCTCAGAAGCCAGGATCTGTGGGAGCCAGCCCTCTCCTCCTTCGCTCTGCCCTCCCTCTGTCCCTCTGGGCCACCCTGTTCTTAGGTTTAGTGTGAAGACATTCAGAGGATATGGGCTCCTTATGGGTTGTTGCTTCCCCCCCACCAGAAACCATGCCCATGGGGGCAGCAGATTGTCAGCTAGGGCTGCGCACACCACGTCAGTTTGGAGGCGGCTGCATCAGGGCTCGCGTTGGCCTGGACTCAAGCTTCTGGGCCCAGAGGCACAGCGTGCGCCTCTGCAGCTGAAGCCGGTGCTCTTAGGCCCTGAGTTCTCAGTCACTGTCTTTGGGGCACCAGGGGGAGGCCACCTAAAGAGCATGCACTCCTGGGCAGACGCAGCCTGCGGTTTCTTTAACCTCTCCCCTAGTAACCGCCTGCTGTGGCTGTTTCAGTCCCAAAAACTGCTGCCCAGCACACAGGTTGTCAGTGTCCGCCTTGTCGAAGCCGTTGTCCAGCCCTCAGGCATCACAAGAACCTGGGAAAGCACCGCTTCTGCTGAGCTGTCATTGTGAACAACAGGCCAGTGCTTTGCTCTGTTAACTCCCCCTGAGACAGGGGGCTTTTGAATGTGTCTGAGACCCCGGGCAAGCCTGTTGTCCCTGCTGCTCAGCTGTGGAGCAGGTGGCCGACAACTCCAGCTGCTGGGCTGACCCAGCCTCCAGTCTTTTGGTTCCAGATGGTGAAGTAAGTTTAAGCATCTATCCGGTGTGCACAGACCAGTGGGCAGGGCCCGCCTGTTCACAGGCCGCGGAGCAACGTTGCTCAGACCCCACACCGAGGGTTTCAGGAATCAGTTCCGTCACCTGTTGGGCGGCTTGACTCTGACCTCTGTGGGAAAGTGTCAGAGCACTTTTTTCTGTCAGACAAACTCAGACGTACCCGGAAGGTGTGACAGGCCCGGTGCTGGCTGTTAGTGACAGAAGTGACTCAGCAACCTTCCTTTGTTTTAGTTGTTTGGTCTATGAACTGACAATCTTTAAAACGTGAATACTGTAACAATATGTTTTCTTGGATTGTTGTCTTTAAAAGGGATTTTTGTGAAGCAATTGATTTATCAAAGCAAAAAAAATTAAAAATAGAAACACGCTTTACGGAAGTTTTATTTTCCAAAGCTCATGTCCTCGCATGCTGCTCTCCCATTTTAAGTAATGCATTCAGGCTTTTGGCAGTTTGCTGGTGACAGTTGGGGTTCCTGGTGACCCCTGCACATTTAAGACTTAGGGTCACCCTGCACTGGAGCCGTTTACGTTTTCAGGAATCTACAGTTACTTCCATTAGTCATTGATTTTCCAGGAAAAAATTAGAAAGTTTTATTTGCTTTTTATTGTGTTGCATCATGGATCTTGTGACTTTGACGGAAATGAGAAGAGTGGTTGATGAGGAAGGGATTCCTTTCACGGTTCCCACCAGAATTGCGGGCCTGGCAGCCCCGGCCCCCCGGGGCTTTTGAAAGTGCGTCCGAAAGTGCGGATCTTGCTGCAGACTAGGGCTCGCAGCTGTGAGTGCATTGTTTCAGGAAGGGCTCTGGGGCAGAAAGGGCATCACCGCGTTGTCACGGCAACTCCTTGAGGTCAGAGGTGAGGGTGGATGAGACATTTAACCAGGTAAGGGCCCAGCCCTCGACTGTCACCTCTGGTCTCTGAGTGCTCCACTTGTAAAAGAAAGGAAATTGATTTGTGAAGTTTATTCTAGCTCAAAAGTACTGTTTTTGACAAATAAAATTTTATCTGTCTTGAGAGAGATGTGTTAATAAGTAATGACCCAGCAAACCCTGAAAATAAGGACTGAATTTGCATTGAATGTTTAGTGCTTCACCGTTTTTTTACTTCACGCAGACGCCCTAAGTGAGGGGTGTTATGTTCAGCCCACGTGCACTGCTGTATACACTCTGCTGTGTGCACACCATTGAGAAAAAATTCCTAGCGCAAATTATGTTTGCCCTTTTTACAATTAGATTCTTTTACCTTCTCCAAGACCTAAGATGGCTGCACCATTTTTAAATTGAAATTTGCACGATTGCAGCCCACGTGACTCACTGAAGTGCAGGCTGCTTTGGGAGGCTCGCTCTCTCTGTCACCCTGACCCAGGCTAACGGCCTCTTGCGAGGGGTGGGCGGGGCACAGGAGGTCCTATCTCCACCAGGTCTCCAGCTCCGCCCTGGCCAGTCCATGCGGGATGAGGTGGTGTTGCCTGACTGAGGAGTTTTGTACTTTACATACAGAAAGCATTTGGAAAGCATTACCTTGCACAGATATTTCTGTTTTTTATATCATGATTTAAATGAACCCAAGACTTCAGCCCGTAAAAGCCAACAATGGCTGTAATACAAAGGAGGAACTTACCATCCCAGCAGGTGTGAAAGGGGCATTTTAATGATGTTGGTGGCTTTAGTTGCTTAGACATTTTTAGAAAATGGGTGGTAGAGAAAATCGGGTATATTAAAAAATTTTGCTGTAAACTCAGTTTCCCCCTGATATTATCTCAACAGCCATGCGTGTTCAGAAGTAGACCATGAGGCCCTGGCTAGTTTATGTCTGCGGTTGGGGGGTTTAGCGCAGCCCTGAGTTTGCAAACCAGAGGGCGTATGTGTCGGAGCACAGCCAGCCCGCAGGGTTGCAGGAAAGGCTGGGCTGAGTGGAGCCAGGGAGGCTGAGAAAGCAGCGCTTGCGGGAAGAGGTGGTGTGCGAAGGCCGTGGGCTGGGGCCCCCAGCAAGCACCTGTGGCTTCGATAAGGGCAGTGTCAGGAGGGCCGGAGCAGAGGTCACGTGTCGCGTCACAGGGTGACTTGGAAGCCAGTAGAAGGTAGCACAGGAACTTACTTGATTGCCTTGGGGTGAAGACATTTGAAGACCCCAAGCGCAAAGACGATGAGACAGAACGCTGGTGGTTTGGGCAGATCCACAGGGAAGGTTTCCGTCCGGTGAAGGATGCATGGACTGTAAACAGGTGATGAGGTGAGAGGGTTAGGGTTAAGGGAAGATTCCTGCAAATCACTGAGAAAAAAACTAGAAACGGAGAGGAAAATGGCAGGATGTGCACTGGAAGGAAAACTCAGGAGGCAGCAAGCGCAGGAAGTGCCAGGCACAGACGTGGGAAGCAGAGGCCAGGCAGGGCGCAGTGTGTGCAAGCAGGTGCCTGGATGCTGCTGGCGGGCGTGTCCTTGGGACCACTGGGCCCTGACGGCACGGAGGGACGAGAGTCGCAGCCAGGGTGCACTCAGGGTTCGTGGCAGCATCTCCCCTTTCTGTTATTGGGTTGTTTTCCCATTGTTCCGTGTCTCCTAATTTGTGGTTGAATGCTGCCTATTTTTTGTACAGCAGCAGGGACCGCAGTAGGTAGTCCTCAGGCCCAGAAGTGGTCACATGCCCTCTGACAGGCCACTGGTGTGGGGCCAAGTCGGTCTGATCGACCTGTTGCTGGGTGTGGGTTTTGTTGCTCTGGTTACACTCAGGTTTCCCCAGCCTGAGGTCTCATGCCACGCCTCAGCTTTCCAGCAGGTGCTGTGAGCCTGCACCTGGCTCTGGCCAGCCCCCAGCCCCAACTCCCAACCCCCCTGCCAGCAGAAGACCAGATGAGGCTCAGGTGGAGGCAGGGTGTGTTCCTGGTTCAGCCTCGGTCACAGGCAGGTCCTGTGTCCAGGGGCTCAAGGGCCAGCTTCTCAGCAGTCTGCCCACTCCTACCTCTGCTGCAGACATATCCAGGTAGGGTCCAGGGTGGGAGTGTGCCTGGAGTTGGGGCCAGAGCCTGGGTCTGAAAAGTTTTCTGCTCCCCTTCCACCAAGCAGTGGTTTTTACTGGGAGGGGATGGGGATCGTTCCTCCCCTAGTGGATTGAGACTTTGGCTTCATCCGAGGGAAGGGCTAGTGTGGTGGGTGGGTGGGTGGCAGGCCTGTGTACTCCGGCGGGGAGGTCTTTCCAGCTCCCTGCCCCACTCCCCAGCCCTCCCATTTGCAGCTGCCTCCTCTTCCTGCACTGCCAAGGGGAGCCACCCTGTGTCCCCTCCCACTCTAGAGGGCTTGTCACTCTGGAATTGAGTCACCTGGTAGCCTTGTGACCACAGCTCTCTGAGCTTGAGGAGAGTTAAGATTTTGCATATTATCCACCTTTTCTCATCGTTAGGGTGCAAGTCATGTTCTCATGGCTTTCTACATCCAAAATGGAAGTGGAGCCACAAATGGTGTGAAAAACCAGGTTTTCAGATAAATCAGGATGGAGGAAAAAGCAAAACCAAATCTATCACACAGTCCCACTAGTAAACGAGAAGCGCACAAAACACTGTTGTTTGAGGACACCCGCTCCCAGGGGGCGGGGAGAGGACTTCAGCAGCAGGTCCCAGGGCAGCCATCAGCAGTGAGGGCGGCCTGTCCAGACCCAGAGCGGGGTGCAGAGCGAGCTCTCTGCACCAGAGGTCCCAAGTTCAGTGAAGACAGGGATTGGGCAGGGGCAGACTGGGTTTGGAATCCACTTCCACTCAGAATGTAAGGGGTGGTTTTGTTACTGTCCACCTCAGTGCTGAGCGACTCAAAGCCATTGCAAGTCCTGGTTCTTTGTCTGGAAGGTCGTTCTCCATGCAGGTGCCCGGGTTCTTGCGGCAGGTTGTATTTTCTGCGATGGCCACAGCAGCATTCCCAGCCCCACGTGCTCTTCTAAGACTTCGTCCACCCAGTGAGGCCCCTCCTCTTGAAACTGGGGGAGGTTTTGTTACCACTGTAACGTCAGGCAGCATGAGGTGGCTGCGACGCTGGTGACTGTGAGGTTTACACCGAAGGTGGACCGCTTCCACCCAGCTCTTTCTTGGGACCACAGTCCCTGGGTCCCCGGCCACCGTGTGGTGGGGAAGACTGGCCACATGCAGAGGCTGTGAGTGGTTCCAGCCAGAGCCCCCACCAACCAGCAGGCGGGCGAGAGTGAGCAAGCTCACAGATGCTTCCCACTGCGCTGGGGACGGCACAGCAGGGACGGTGGAGCGGGGACGGCTGTCCTTGGACGAGCGTGCTGCTCACAGCACACTGTGTGAGCAAGTAATGGTGGTCCCTGCTTTCCGTCACTGTTTGGGGCGGTTTGTTAAGCACCCTCTTCGTGCTCCGCGATGCTGGGGTGGGCCTGTTTTCCTTCATCGGGTCAGCACTGGCCTCAGAAGCCCACCTGCGGACCCACGGCAGCACTCAGCAAGCCCGGTAAACCCCGATGCTGGCTCTGGATCCAGTCACTGTCCCCCAGCCTTGCTGTTGGGTGAATCGGAGGCATCTCAAGGGGGCTTGGAAGGGAACAGGCGGCACACACATGGCCCACTGCCGGGGCCCCATCACCAGGCCAGACGCCCACGTCCTCCAGGCTCAAAGGGCTGGCAAAATGTCTCTGCCCTCCAACTCGTATGATCCCCGGCTGCGTGCTCACAGTCTAGTCCCAGCTGGGCCACCCAAAGGCCAGTCCTGCCTGAGCTGCTCCTAGTGCAGGGGGCAGGAGGACGTGAAGGAGGTGCCCGCCCAGCCCCAGAAGGGAAGGCCTGATTATTTTGAACTAAATCACAGAAGCCAGGTTGAGTTAACGAGAAGACTGAACCATAAAACTAACAGACCTGTCCTGTTATTACAATGCTTGAGGAATGACTCATCTGCAAACGAGCGCTCCTGAAACGAAGTCTTTGTAAGTAGCAGCATCTGTGCCTGGACGACAACGGTTGTGCTGCGCAGCCTGAAGCACTTTGTTGCCTTAAGTAGGTTATTACGTGTGATCCGGCACTGCTGTTCTACACACTGGTCCGGCCAGCCCTTTCCTTTCAAATAAACCGCACAAACAAGAACACCACACTCCCCACTGAGCCCAGCACACTGGCTTGCCCCACAGGAGGCTCCTGGCGGCCCAGGTCTGCAGGCTGCACGTTCCTGCCCCCCACCCCCGAGGGTGCTTCAGTCCATGCAGGGCAGCGGGGAGTCCCCACCTGCCCCAGCCCAATTATGGCTGTGGGTGCAGGGCAAGGAGGCTGAGCTAATGGAAGAAGGGAGGGCTGGATGCCAAAAAGTCCCCAGCTCTGGGCGTCTTCCTCCTGCTGTGGGGGCTTCAGCAAGATCCCAGCAGGAAAATGAGGGGTAGCGGTGTGCCTGGTCACCCACACCCTCACAGGTGGAGTCTGCAGGGATCACCTGTTCCCTCCCCACCTCAAAGCATCACTCCTGGGCCCTCTGTTTTTCTACTGCAGTCTGTGGCTGCAGGGTCTGCTCTCTGGGGATCTCCCTTCCCCGTCATTCTGTGGGTGCCCTCCGTGGCCTTGGCTGGTGGAGCCCATTATCTCTCCCTTGTTTTACTGCCTCATTTCGGTGGGGGGCGGGGGGGCGTGGAACGGGTAAACATGGGATACCTTCCAGTGCTCTCCTGGGCAAGGAGGCTACCTGTCACGGCTCTCAGGGAGAAGGTGCTCACAGCAAGGGTCTGGCTGCCATCCCTTCTCCTTTCAGATGCTTTCAGGCTCCGCCCCCTTGCTCCCAGCCTCCACGTGCTGGAGATGGTGAAGTCCGCTGCCTTCCATATTCCGAGACTGTGTGTGAGCCTGGTTTCCCCACCCCTGGAAGCTTCTGTTGGATTTTATTATCCCAAGTGATATTTGCTATGTTTCCAGTGTGGTTCTTTCTCCATCCATTGTGTTGGGAACTGCATAGATCCTCTCAGTCTGCAAAATCATGTCTTTTAGTCTGGGATGATTTCTTGAATTATTTCCTTCTCTGTTTTCTCTTTCCTTTCTGGACCTATTAGTAGTCAGATATTAGACTCCAAGAAGCTCAAAGAATTGCAAGCACAAGAAACAGGAAAAATGCATTACACTACACCATGATTTCTAAAACAATATTGAAAATGAACAAAGATTGAAGACACACACTTTCTGACTTCAAAGCGTATTACAAAGCTACAATAATGAAAACAGAGTGGCAGGGGCTTACAGATAAACATACAGACCAGTGGGATAGAACTGAGTCTAGAAGTAAACCCCATACATCTATGGCCAACTGAGTTTCAGCAAGAGTGCCAAGACCAGTCAGTGGGGAAAGAATGTTTCCTCAGTAAGTGGATACAAATGGATACCCACATATAAAAAGATGAAGTTGGACCCCCTCCCTCATAACACATATAAAAACTAAAATGAGCTAACTTTGAGCTAAAAGTATAAAACTCAAGAAAACAAGAGCACATTTTCATGACCTTGGACTTGACAATGAGTTCTTAGGTAGAATTCCAGAAGAAAAACAACAACAAAAAGTATATACATTAGACATCATCAAAATGGAAAACTGCTGTGCCCCAAAGTTTTATTAAGAAAGGGAAGAGACACCCAGCAGAATGGGAGAAGATTCCTGCAGCTCAGAATTCCGATAGGGGTCGAGTTCCAGAACATGTGAACTCCTACAGCCGAGCGACAAACGACAGCCCACTTTAGAAACAGCCGAAGAACCTGCACAGACATTTCTCCAAAACAGGTACACAGGTGAGAGGAAGCCCAGTATCACTGGTCATCAGGGAAAGGCAAATCAAAACCGTGAGATGCCACAGCACTCCCACTACCGTAACTATTTAAAAAAAAAGGAAATTAAGTGTTGGTAAGGACAGGGAGAGACTGGAACATTTGTGCATTGCTTGTGGGAGTGTAAAACGGCACCATTACTGCGGGGCAGCTTGGCAGTCCTCTAAATGTTGACCGTGGGATTACGACGCAACCCCGCAGTTCTAGTCCTGGGGTCTACACCCCGAATTACTGGAAACAGTCATTCAAACAGATACGTGTGTATCGATGTTCACAGCAGCCAGAGAGTGGAAGCAACCTAAGTGTCCATCAACTGGGGAGGGAATGTTACTCAGCCATAAAGAGAATAAAGTTCTGACACCTGCTACCTTGAAAACCTGTTAAGTGAAATAAGCCAGACACAGGCCACAGATTGTGTGATCCCATTTATCAGAAATATCTCAAATAGGTAAATCCATATACACAGAAGGCAGATTAGTAGTAGCCAGGAAAGGGGGGAGAGGAGGGGGAGAGGAATGACTGCTTAAGGGGGCGAGGAAAATGTTTTGGGACTTGTCAGAGGTGATGGCTGTACAACATCTTGAATGTAATAAACACCACTGAATTGTACATTTAAAATCTGTTCATTTTAGGTATGTGAATTTCACCTCAATTAAAAAACCCCGAACACTCAAGCCCCTCTAACCACACCCGCCCCACGCAGACAGCACTGCCGTGCGAGGGTTGCTAAACCAATCCAGGCTTCCTGGGCCCCCCTCTGCTGCTCCCGATTCTGGATTCTTCTCTGGAAAAGGCGCTTCCTTCTGCCTTCAGTCCACTGTGGCCCCATCATTGCCTGGGTTCATCAACCCAGCTGAGTTCCCTTTCAATGCGATTTCCTTGTTGAAACATTTTAAGAGAAAATTAAAGAAAAGCACATTCTACTCACCCATCAAGGGTCAGGTATTAATAAAGCGGAAATGAACGTTTCCACTGGCCTCCGGCTGAGCCTCCTACACCTGCTCCTTGCTGCCCCTAGCAGCGGAGCAGTGCCCAGCACTGGTGGCTGAAAGGCACACGTCTTGTTGGTTAGTGTTTGTGAGAGCAAAAGAGCAAGCAGCGTGTGCGGAGTCAGAGCTGGGCCGCGGCTCCGCCAGCTCTGGGTTCCTAGGCTCTTGCTGACTTTGTCTTCTGGTCCCGCTCCCGGGCAGCCACGAAGTTCAGCAGGTCGATGGCGGTGACGACCCCGAACACCATCTGCCTCTTACTGGACTTCCTGTGGCTGTGGTCTGAGGAGGGAACAAGGCAGTGGGTTAAAGGACCTCCACATGGAGCCGCGCCCGCCCCAGGCACTCTGGGAGGCTGAACCGCAAAGCGTGGGCCCGGAACCAGCTGGGAGCCTGCCCCAGTGTCTGCAGCACCTGGCCATGCCCATGGAAGCCCAACCACCCAGGCCTTCTTCCTCTGACGGGGGCCACCCGAGCGGGGCTGCAGAGAGCAGGGTGCTGCCCTCTCTGAGCCACACCCACTGGCCACGTGCCCAGGGGCCTCACTGATTGAGAGCAGCCTAAGGGGTCTGTCTGGGTGCCTGAGGCTCGAGTCCCAGCACAAAACTGCAACACCAAGCACACCCAAGACCTGCCTCAGCTCACACCGCTGGCCTGTGCCTGCCCCCAAACCCGTGCTGCTCGCTCGGGCTCAGGATGAATGCCCGCCCCCTGGAGAGCAGGGGTTGTTGAGACCATGGCTCAACTTGAGTGGGCACGGAGTGCTCAGCTTAAATTCGGTCAAACAGGATTCTGGGTGTTGAATCAACCTGAGAAAAGGTATCCTGAGAAAAGCAGGCTGCCCTCCCTGGTGTGGGTGAGCCTCATCCAATCAGTCAAAGGCCTCAAAGAACAAAAAGGCTGATGCTCCCCAAGGAAGAGGGGACTTTCCCAGCCTTTGGGCTTGACCTGAAACATTGGCTCTTCCTGGGTCTCGCATCTGCCCGCTCCCCCTGCAGATCCTGGGACCTGCCGAACACATCATGTGAGCCGGTCCATCTGACAACCCCTCTCCGCACGCACACGTCCCTCCGGGTGTTTCTCAGGACAGCCCTGATGCAGTCGCCATGAAGCACAGAGAGCCAGGTGGCGCTGAGGGATGGCAGGAAGTGCCCAGGCCACGTCTTATCCCTCCAGACCCTATCCCAGCGACTCCAGAGCCATCTGTCCCTAGGCTAGGGGAGCGGGAGACACAGAGGAGCCAGGCACCCTGCTGGCCTACTCGGAGCACCTCAGGTAACCCAAGGGAGGCCTGGAGGGGACCAGCTACCTGCGTTTTGGGGACGTCTAGGCAAGGTGGTGCTTAGGAGGAGCGTGGCCTCTGCAGGGGAGGGCAGTGTGTGCAGCCCCTGCCACCTGGCGCTCCAGACCCTTGGGCGCAGCGGGTCAGCCACCTCCGTGAAGGGCCAGGTCCCCGTCACAACCGTGCGGCTCTGCCGGCAGCACGAGGCAGCCATGGACAGGGTATTGGGTATGGCAGTGCCCAAGGACACTCCGTTTGTGGGCCCTGACACCGGAACTCACATTATTCAGGGGGCAAGGGGTGTTCAAATACAAGTAAATGCGAGACAAAGAGGAAGAACCTGCCCCTCCGAGCTCTGGGGTCTGGTGCCCCGACGCCCTCCTCTGCCCCAGGAGCCACGGTCCTGACAGCAGAGCCATTTCCGAGGTGGGGACAGCTGGCGTACATACCTGTGGGCCCCCCCACCACTCCTGCCAAGGCTTGGTCCTGCGCTGTGGAGCCAAGGACGGGAGAGGGGTTAGACTTGGCCGCCCAGGCGCTGATGGCCCTCAGCTGGGGATGGGGGCGGGGCAGGCTCCAGGGCACTCCTAATTCTCGCGATTTCTACAACCCTCACCCTTGTGGGCACCCAGGCCTGGCCCACAGAGGGGCTCCCTCTGAGAACCATGCCCAAGGCTGGGAGGGTCCGCACCACTGACTCCCACGTGCCTGTGAGGCACCAGGGCTCTGCTGCCCCAAAGGGGCTCATGGCAGCAAAGCGCATGCAGCAGCCTGGGGCTGGGCCCCAGTGGCCAGCACCCGGCAGGGCTCCACCACCCTCACCCCTGCCCCCAGCCCCACTTACACTGGATCTGCTCGTGAACCACCAGGGCAAAGTGGTCCATCTCCAGGATGCGTGACAGCGTGCCCAGCGGGTCCGTCAGGCGGATCTGGAAGAGAATCTGTGGTCAGAGCTTCCCGGGGGGGGGGCCAGCCAGGCCCGCCGCAGGAAGGAGCACGAGGCAGCGGGAGAGGCAGGCGTCACTCCACAAGCCTCTTCCGCAAGCCTTTTGCAGATGCAGAAACAACACAGGACTCAGAGGCCAACATGGCACGCAGAAGGGGACACGGGGCGAGCCACTGGCCTGGGAAAAGCCACAGGAATACCCCGTTCATGTCGCTGTGAAGGAGCCCCTGAGAAAGGCTGCCCACACGGGGATTCCAGTTCTCAGACACTGGAAAAGGGAAAACGCCCCCTTGCGCAGGGAGCGTGGGGCCCTGCCTCCAGGGACAGAAGGGGCCTCGGCACCCGCTGCTGCAGGGAACTGGCACTCACCTGTTTGAACTGCTTGTAGATGACTTTGTGAACTTGGTCGGACGGCCGCACCTTCCCCGCGAGCAGGCAGGACAGCATGTTCCCCAGAGTCACCATCCCCAGGATCGCCCTGGGGAAGGCAGGGGCAGGGGCAGGGTCAGGGGAGGGGAGACAGCAGAGCACGCCCCCCCCCCACCCTCCTTCGGCGTCACTGTGGTCTTTGGCCCTATGTGGGATTTCCCCTAGAATCCAACGCCGGTCTGGGGAGAGCACGCATGTGGCAGGAAGACAGTGGTGACCAATGCCCTGCCCTGGACCCGCCCGTCCAATGCAGGCAGACAGTACACCAGCGAGCCCTTTGGGTATTTCCGTCTGACAGGTGTCACAGTGTTCTCAGACACGGGACTTGCAGTGCTAGAACTGGGACAGCCCCAGGAGAACCGGGACAGCTGGTCCCCGGGGCCCATCTGCCAGCCCCTCCGCTGAGGCCCCTCCACTGAGACCCCTCCGCAGAGCAAGGCCAGGGACTGCCCGCTGCCACCTGTGCTCACGCTGCGTGCAGTGCAGTGGGACATGGAGGTCAACACGGCCAGTCCCCTGCCCCGGCCAGTGCTCAGGAACACGATGTCCAGTGGGCGTGGTCCCACGCTCCGGACATTGCTATGTAAAGTGACCGAGGTCGGCCGGCCAGCCCTGTCTGGGGGTGTGGCTGACACTGACCCTGCCTCGTCGACCACGGGTGCCTGGTCGAAGCCCTTCTCTCGGAGGATCTCGATGGTGTGCTCACAGGTGACCGTGGGCAGCACCGTCAGCGGCGCCGACAGGCTCAGCTCCTGAACCGTGAGGTGCCACCACCTGAGGGGAGAGAGCAGGGCAGGTGAGAGTCAAGGACAACACTTGGACACAAGGGCAACATCATACAGGGAGACCATGGGGACAACCAGCCAGGCGTGGGACAGCCCAGGTGCCCCAGGTCCCAGGGATGGATGTTCTGCAGGTAGTCCCGGGGGTGCGGTCCCTGCTCAGAGGAGTCCTCACCAGGGCTTCTTCACTGTGATGTCCTCCTCCTTCAGGAAACCCTTCTGCTGCATCCACCTGTCACTCAGGAACTTGGACCTGCAGGCATCAGGAGGTCAGCACGGTCAGGCGGAGGGTCTCACCACTGTCTATGCTCACACCAAGGGGCACGGTTCTCACAGAAAGCCCAGGACCACCCTGGCCACATGGATCAGTGGGTCGAGCGTTGTCCCATAAAACCAAAGGTCAACAGTTTGGGCACTGCGTCCTCACCCTCCCTCAGCTGGTGCATTAGGCCTGGAGGTCTCACATGAGCGATGGGGATACGGGGGGCTGGCGGGGGAAGCAGGGTTGTGGGCGCTGCCACCATGGTCGTGCACTGTGTTTAAATGCATCTAGAACACCCCGGATGTGGACACGGCAGGCAGGGGAAACATGGGCCCCTGAGATGAGGGGGGAGCCGTGGCCCAGGAGGGCGGGAGCAGAGCCTGCAGGACCCCCGACCCCAGCCCTGTCTCCCTGCAGTCAGACCTCTGGAGATACAGCAGAGCAATAACTGCAGCGTCCAAAGGGGTGCCAGGGAAGGACGGGACTTGGGGGGCAGGGGTGTTTCTTACATGTAGTTCCGGACAGAGTCGGGCAGAATCACCACACAGCGCTGGCCCTCCCGCAGCTCCTGGGCCGCCTTCACGGCCACCGCCATGGCACTGCCAGCACTGCCACCTGCCAAGAGGGCTGGTGTCAGACCTACCTGCGTCAGGGGGAGGTGAGCAAGCAGGAGCCTTGTCCCATCTCCTGGCCGTGGAGGCCCTTGTGATGGACACCCTCCAGCCTCTCCCAGCATCCCGCCCCAGCCTGGGACCCCCATTGGTGGGGAGCCCCCCACCAAGAGCAATGCTGGTCTCAACTGAAAAAACCCCATGTCTCACGCTTTCTGGCCCCGAAACACACATGCACCAATTACAGCACTGCCAGGTCACTGCTTGGGGGCCACACACCGGTCCCCGCTGCTGACTGTCCTAGAGCGCAAAGCCAACAGCTGCTGCTTTTGTGTGTCAAGCTGTGCCCCCAGACCCTTCTCAGGGCTTTGTGCCAAGCCCCACCCTCAGTGAGGTCGTTACACAGAAAACAGAGCAAATGGCCTGGGAATGTTGACCCAGAGCTCCGGCCACTGTGGAAGGGCGCTCCTGCCTCCCTGTGAAGCGGGCACCGATCTGGAGGACAGGCCAGCCGACCTCCTAAAGGTCCAGAGCAGATGGATGGCACTCAGGGAAGCTGCCGCAGCCTCAGAAGGA
Source organism: Anoura caudifer (assembly GCA_004027475.1). Lineage (NCBI taxonomy): Eukaryota > Metazoa > Chordata > Mammalia > Chiroptera > Phyllostomidae > Anoura > Anoura caudifer. The sequence goes on along the minus strand of PVKU01000784.1, from coordinate 153,238 downwards.
GGGTGCCCTGTACCATGTGGACTGGAAGCTGGCGGAGGCAGGCGCCCACTGGTCCTTCACACCCGCTGCCACCCACTCACCACACAGAAGCCCCTCCTGCGCGATCAGCATGCGGGCGAAGGCGAAGGACTCCTCGTCATTGCACTTGAACCACTTGTCCACCACCTGCGGGCAGGGCCCAGACCACCAGCTCCAGGAGGGGCTCAGGCAGTGTGTGGCAGGGGCCCCCAGCCCTGTTTGCAGTTGCACAGACAGCCACAGTCCAGGTGGCTGCGACGCTCAGCGGACATAGCCTGGCCCCCGCACTGGGGTCTGAGACTCATGTCTGCAAACTCAGAACTTTCTACCTCTCCCTGGTGCAATGCGTACTGCACGTGGCAGTTAAAACTGCCTGCTGGTTCCCGCTGAACAGCCACATGGCCTGCAGGCTGGGCTCTATACCCTCCAACTGAAGCCCCTTATCGGGTCCTTGGAAAGAGCCTGTTCTGGGGTCCTTACCTCGCCCACGTTCTCCTTGCTTACCCGCCTGAACCCCCTCCCTCTGCAGGGGCCTCATCTGTGCACGTGGGTCAAAACCAAACCTGCTGGAGTGTTTGCCCAGCAAGGTCACATCAAGTACTTGGATATGTGCAGGATGTTATCTATGTTGACCTTCGAGACTACATTTCGTCTGCCTGCTTATATGCAGTCATGTTTCTGCCCCTCCCTCAGCAGAAAGCCAGGCCGGGTGCCAGTGGACAGCCAGGCATGCAGATGTGCAAGCTGGTTAAAGGGCGAGCCCTGGGGACTGGAACCGGTCACCGGGGCCCCACCTACCGACCGGTCCAGCACCGTGGGGATGAAGTCATAGCCGATCCCTTCCACCTCATAGGCTGTCACCTCTGTCCGGTTCAGCTCTTCGGGCTCCGCGAGGATGGAGCCTTCAGGATCCACCCCAATGATCTACAGAAGGGGCAGCATTAGGGCCCATGTCCAGCAAGTCTCATCTGGACAAGCCCAGCTATCATCGGGGGTCAAGACTGGACTAACGGGAGCCTGCGAACGATCTGCCTGTAGGATGCAGGTCTTGTTCCTGGTTCCCAGCTCGGAACGGGAAGCCCCGGAGCTGGAGTAATCCCAGCTCAAGGGGACAGTGGGGGGGCGGGGGGAGTGGTTTCCAAGAAGCTCCTCCTGCGCAGAACGCCCCGAGGCAGCTGCAGCCTTGGGCACGAGGGGCAGTGCTGCACACAGACCCCTTCCTGGCCAGCGGGGAGGCGGAAGGAGGGAGGGAGGGGCTCAGCACCACCAGCAGGCATTTCTGTGAGCCCCACCCCAGTCCACTCGACTCCAATCCCCGAGCCCTGCCTGCCTCTCAGAGCCCAGATGGGGTGGATGCGGGACCTGAACCTGAGAGCTTAGAGCTCCTTAGTGGTCCCTGGGGGCACCCAAACCGACTCCCACCCCCAGCTCATTGGATCATTGGGTTCCTCTATCTAACAGGCAGCCCGCAAACTCCCTCTCTTCCCCTCCCTGCCCCTCCCCCATCCCAGCAACCCTGGGTCACTCACTTTGCATCCGGGACACTTCTCCTTTAGCTTCCTGGCAATGCCTGTGATGGTGCCACCTGTGCCTGCTGAAGCCACCAGCATGTCCAGCTTCCCTGATGGGGGGGGACAAGCCACATCAGGAAGAACATTCTAATAAGTGAAAACACGCTCAACCCAAATGAGGGCGGGTTATCAAAAAAGGTCAGGAGAAAAACTGTTCTCCAACTTCCACAGCTTTCCACCACCGTTATCTTTAGGAAGCACTCTGTCACTGCGCCACAGTGAGCTTCACTCGGGTCTTTGCTAAATGACACTCGGCCCCTGAATCTCTATTCGGTGTAAAGCCTGTCTGGAAGGAAGTGCGGGAAGGACAGATGTGGCAGCTGCCTGGGGGGACAGCACACAGTGGGGCTCCTCAGGAGGTACCTTCCTACGCTGTTTGGTTTTGGACACTGTGAACAAGCACACTGAATCGTGAAGGACAGAAGCCATCACTCTGGCTCGGCTTGGAAACCCCCCGGGCTCTGCCGCTGCCCAGCACCGGCCCGGACGTTCTGCAGACAGGTTTGTGCGGGCCCTCGTGCTGAGGTAGGGGCTGTGTTTGCCAAATGAGAGCGTTCTCACACATAAAACCTGAGCGAGCATATGCCTGCACCTTGCTACCTGGCCCCTGGGCATGGAACGAGGCTGCACTTAAGCCAGTGCCAAGCCCAGACTCCAAACAGGAAATGTTCCAGGAGCCTGCCTCATGTCCGTATAGACAGGAAGCTAACTGCTAACACCCCCACCCAGGCTCTGGAGATGAGAAGCCTGAGTATGGAATTCAATGCCCGAGTCAGGGCTTGATGCCCAGTGCCATTGAGCAATGTGAAGCCCCAGCTGTGAGCACGGCACCAGCCCAGGACACGCTCGTTCCCCACATGCAGGAACTTCTGCAGCTCTGGAGGACAGACTGCTGGGTAGACAAATGTCACTGCACGATCTATTTGGTGTTTAGGAGAGGCACACACAAAGTCCAAGACAGCACAAAAGAAGCAGCAAAGCACTCTAGAAAAACATGCATTTCACATAGAGGGGGCATTTGATCTGGGTTCTGAAGGATGAATAGGAGTTCACCAAGGAGCGGGTGAGTGATGTGTACACTCCCAGGCAAACAGAGAGAGGGGCAGTGAAGACGCACAGAGGGGTGAGGGTGGCAGTACACACCGTCACACTGCTGCAGGATCTCCTCGGCCGTGCTGTCATAGTGAGCGACAGGGTTGTTGACATTACGGTACTGTGTGGAGGGAGAGCAAAGGGGCTGTGAGTGAAGGTCAAGGACACTGAAATGGCAGCACCCCAGGGCATCCAGCAAACAGGCAAATAAGCTCAGTGCAAGCCAGAGGGGTTCCAGCAGCTCAGGGAAGAGGGGCCAACGGCGCAGGCAGTGTTAGGGGCCTCAACAGACACAAAACATTAAACCCAGCTCTTCAGAAGATGAGACCTCTGAATTAGCCCAGGAACAAAATTAGTGAGGCAAAAGAGCTTCTAGTAAAAAATGTTTTTATGCGTTTTATGCCTGCAGAGAGCATCCAGGGTCCTCAGCAAAGGGCACTGCCACCCAGCGTGATGAGCTGAGCTGGACGCAGAGCCAAAGGCTGGGCCCAGACTGGAGGTCCTACCCAGCCAGGAGTCGGCAACCATGTGCCCCTCCCTGTGCCAGTCACTTTGTAGCCCCCACTCCTGCTGCAAATGTGGCACCACCCCACGCAGATGCCCGCAGGGAGTCTGCATCTGTGCGGACACCTCGAGGAGTCCGCACTCCAAGCACATACCCACCCCAGCCCTAAACCTCACTTGGTCCAGGATGTGAGAATTGGGGATCTCGTTCTTCAGCCTCCATGCCACACCCACATGTGACTCGGGGGAGTCGAACCTGGCATTGGTGGGTGTCCTCACGATCTCAGCCCCCAGGGCCCGCAGCACGTCCACCTGCAAAGACACGGAGCCTTTCCCCACCCGCCAGGCCCCCCGAGCTGGGGCAGGGGTCCTGGGAGAAAGCCCGCCGCTGGCCTACCTTCTCCATGCTCATCTTCTCCGGCATCACGATGATGCAGCGATAGCCCTTCACTGCGGCGGCCAGGGCCAGCCCGATCCCTGGGGACAGCACATGGGCACCAGGTGAGGCCCTGCCTGTGCACCTGCAGCCCCTGCCTGGGAGGCCAGAGACGAGCCCCAGAGGCCCAAGGAGAGGGCACTGCGCACTCCCAAAAGCCCCATGTTGTCTCTCTGCCCTCAGGGGCGAGAGAATGCAGAGATGAAGTAAAAAGCAAGTATGCTCATGGGGAAGAAAGCTGGGGAGCAAACACAAGCTGCAATCCGCCAGCTTTTGCTGGGCATCCACACCATGTCCTGGGTGCTCAGGGCAGCAGCAGTGAGAGCAAGTGTTATGGGCTGGCCGTGCACACATGTGGTCCTTCAGGGGAAGGCAGAGTGGCCAGGAAGGCAGGCAGAGGTCAGCGGGGCAGCCTCCTCCCTGATTCCACTGTCCAGAGGACAGAACATCAAGCCAAAGAGTATTGCTGTCAAGTCTTAAGACCCAATGGGCCCTGGCTGGTGTGGCTCAGTGGATTGAGCACCAGCCTCTAAACCAAAAGGTTGCTAGTTCAATTCCCAGTCAGGGCACATGCCTGGGTTGCGGGCCAAGTTGTGGGTGTGCAAGAGGCAACCAACCAATGTTTCTCTCCCTCTCTTCCTCCCTGCCATTCCCCTCTCTAAAAAATAAATAAAACCTTAAAAAAAAAAAAAAGATCCAACGGAATTTGCCAAACTAGGTTTCAGACTTGCTGGGGACCCGGCACCCCTCCTTCTTCCCTCTTTCTCCCTTTGCAAGGGGGGTGTCTGTCCTCTGCCTGTCCCACCACCATATTTCGGAAGCACATGACTTGTCTGGTTTCACACGTTCACAGCTGGAAAGCAACCTGCCTCAGGACGAACCTGCCTCGAGTACATCTGACTTAGATGAGACCCTGGACTGCGGAGCAGGTGCTGAAGGGAGTCCAGACCCGCTGGGGCTGCTGGGATGGAGGGAGTGTGTTTGCATGTGAGAAGGACATGGGGTTTGGGGGCCAGATGGCAGAGTGTCATGGGCTGCATTGTGTCCAACATTCCCATGTAGAAGTCCCAACCCCCTCATCTCAGAAAAGGGTGGTATTTGGAGAGGGGTCTCTGAAGAGGTCAGTATGGTTGAATGAGGTCGCTGGGTGGTCCCTAATCCCACATGACTGGTGTCCTAAGAAGAGATGAGGAAATAGACACACGGAGAGGGGATGACCGTGTGAGGACACAGGGGGAAGACAGCTGCCCACACACCAAGGAGCCAGGCCTCAGGAGGACAAGCCTTGTGAAACCCTGAGGGCGGACTGCAGCCTCCAGGACCGGGAGGGAACACACACATGTTGATTAAGCCATATGGCAGCTACAGGGAACGAAGATAGATTTTTACTCTCAGGTGCAGCTGCTCACCTGAGCAGCAAATATCAGCAAGGCAGGCCCAACTGTAAGATGTCAAAGGAAGCAGGAATCACAGACACACAGGTGCAGCGCGCATGCATGCTCAGCAAACTGCCTGGGAAGAGGCCGCCAGCCAGGCCGGCACATGCGGCTGCGGTCGCCCTGGCCAGGGGACCCTGGCTTGTCCCAGCACACACCTGTGTTCCCAGATGTTGGCTCGATGATGGTGTCCCCGGGCTTCAGGGTCCCGGCCCGCTCGGCCTCCTCGACCATGCGCAGGCTGATTCGGTCCTTCACGCTCCCTCCCGCGTTGAAGAACTCGCACTTGGCCACTGGGAGCCAGAGGGGAGTCGTGAGACGGGCAGAGGCCCCTGACCCCCACCCTCCCCCGCCACCTCCACTGCCTGATCCACTGGTGATGAGGGGCCAGGCCTGGTCTTTCCTGGTTCTGCATATTGGCCTCCTCTCCATGCCCACCCCTCACCAAAGCTGCCGGTGTTCCTCCCATCTGCCAGGGACCAGTGGCAACCTTGAGGGGAGGAGCTCCGACTGGGTGGATGGCTCACAATCCCAACAGGAGCTTGCTGGGTGTGCAGCAGTTGGCTGATTTGAGCCCCTGTATCCCAGAAGGCCCAGCCTTGCCCTGCGGCCCCTGCCGGACAACCTGATGCCCCGAACCCACAGCCCCCGGTCACACTCCCGACCACGACCCAAAACCCTCCACGCCCACCACCTCTCATCGCCCACCACCTCTCATCACCCACCCCTGAGTCACCCTTGCCCAGTGCCACAGGCTGTCCACCGCTCTCACCGCCCAGCGAACATGGGGTCCTTCCAGTGCCGAGACCTTTGCTCGGCTCTTTCCTTAAGACCACTCCCTCTCATCTCCTAAAAATGTGTACTGTTTGCAAAGAGGGAGCTGCTGCACCGAATGGGGCCTGAAGACCCTGTGCCGGCCCATAGCACTCAACGCAACCGCTGACCTAGTGTGTCCCGGTTTCCGAAATCCCACCTCTACACAGATGTCGGCCCCCAGAGCCAGGGGAGGCCCCTGCTGGGGCCATGTGTGGGCATGTATGAGGGTGTGTGTGTGCATGTGTGCATGGGCATGTCGGGGGGAAGGACACCCAGAAGCCTGACTGCTGAGCAGGCCCATGCCCCGGGACCCTCCCAGGTTTCACACTCGAACCATCGAGTTAGGTCACTCTGACTAGCCTGAGGGAAGGCCAGCGCTGGAGCAGGGATTGGCGCTGGCCAGCTGACGGCCTCCCCGGCTTGTCCACGTGTGAAACGGACACACTAAAGCCTGCACTGGGGCTGCTGCCAAGCTCGGGTGCGGTGGGCCCCCACCCCCCTCATCTGAGGAGGGAGCGCAGAGCTGGCCTGGCCTGTGGGGCCTTGCAGTGCGCCCCGGCACTGCCTGAGAGTGTGCCGCTCAGTGCTTCTTGGAGAATTCCTTCCCCGGCGGGGAGCGGGGGGCTCTGCTGCTGAAGCCCTCCTGTGCTAGCCGACCAGCCTCAGTCCTCCCCTGGGTGGTGCCACTTCCTAAGGCCTGCTTCCCCCTCGCTGTCGCCTGCCCCTCAGGCTCACTCCACCCCAGGGCGCCTGGTCCCCCACAGGGTATTTGCATCTGCTGTTTGCTCCGTGACAAAGTGGCAGCTCTACTTGGGCTCCTGCCCTGCACAGTGATGGTGCGGAAACCCCCAGCCCGTGTACCTAGAAACCCCCTCCTGCCAAGCGGCCCCTTCCCCAAACGACAGATGAGACTGGGGGAGGACCCCCTTGTTTGTGTAGGGTGAGGCCAGCCCAGCCCCCACATTTCCACTCTTGTCTTGTAAGTGACAGATGAACTGTGTGTCCCCACAAAAGCAGCCGATCACTGAGATAACCACTCCCCGCCCAGGTGATGACTGAGACCCTCATCACGAAAACCGTCCCTGGTGTCACATCGCCCCGTTGGCAGGTTGCTTACCCCTCCATAGAAAACTTGAAGACCACGCTCTGCTCCTGGGCTCGGGCCCCTCCTGCACCATCCAGGGGAGACCAGTCTCCTTCCCGGCTCAGGTCCACCTGAGCCTGAGCCTGAGCCTGCTTCCCGGGGCTCCACATGCTTCCTCCGTCGCCCTCGGGCCTCGGCTCGCAGGTTCCCTCCCCCTCCTCACTGACACCGGCTCCAGAGTGGCCCACCTGGCCACCCTCTAGCAAATTCTTCCCCATCTTACCTGACCCGGTCTCAGTCATTCATTAACCCCATGAGGGTCTAAGGGCCCATCCCGCACCCCCAGCCCAGGAACCACCCTGGCCGGGTATAGGATGGAGGAAGCAGGCACTCACGGAGCTCACACTTCAGGCCGAAGTTCCTCCCGATCTTATTGATTCTCACCATGGGGGTATCTCCAATTTTCTTCAGGATATCTGGCAAGATTTTGGGGGATTTTGCCCTAAAACAGAGGAGTCCATGATTATTCAGAAAAACAAAATGGTACCAGCCTTGGCAATCAAGCACATTCTTTTAAATAAATCCTAGAACTGGCTTTAACGAAGGACCTGGGCGGTGGTTACACAGATCTGCACAGAGGGTAAGAGGTCACTGTCCCTCCCTCCCTCCCTCTCCCTCTCCCTCTCTCTCACACACATACCCCTAAAACCCTATGAAGTGCACCATGTCCATAACTTAGTTAACAGTCAGCTGCACCGACATCACTGCCCGGGTTGGAAAGTGCACTATGGAACTTGGGGCGCCCGGGGGGGACTGCGGGAGCCACTGCCCGGGTTGGAAAGTGCACTATGGAACTTGGGGCGCCCGGGGGGGACTGCGGGAGCCACTGCCCGGGTTGGAAAGTGCACTACGGAACTTGGGGCGCCCGGGGGGGGGACTGCAGGAGTCACTGCCGGGGTTGGAAAGTGCACTACGGAACTTGGGGCGCCCTGGGGGGACTGCGGGAGCCACTGCCTGGGCTGGAAAGTGCACTACGGAACTTGGGGCGCCCGGGGGAACTGCAGCCGGGCACCCTCGTGTTCTTTCTCCAGAGTGAGGTCTCTCAGACCTGGCGTGGTGAGGAGGCAGGATGCAGGGCTGGTAACTGATTTGTCTTTAACTTCAAGTAGATAATGAGCTTTGTCAGTAAAGCATTCCTTTGGGGGGAAATTTGAAAGAAAGAGAGAAAGGAAATGACTATGGCGATGTAAGATGCCCTCGATGGACAGCTAGGTGGAGGGGACACAGGACATGTTAAATCGTTTCCAAATACAAAAGTTGACTTCAAAACAACAGGCCCAAGTCTGCCCTTTTAGAAAGTCTTCCCTGGGGACCCCCAGCTCCTTTCCTTTTTCTGCATCTGACCACGCCCCCCACCTCCTTTTCCGCTCTCTGATCAGAAAACCGCTGTGACCCCAGAGTGGAGCCCCCCTTCAGACTGCCTGGTGACCAGGCAGTGACACTGACTGTGAAGAGCACCTGGCCTCACTCAGAAAGTGTCAGGCACAGGTGCTGTGAAGCGTGATACTCAAGACAGAAGAACAAAGACCTTGGGTTGGTCACTGTGTTCTTGGGATCAGGCTCAGGGCCAATTCCCAGGTGGACCTGCGGGCCCGTGTGGGATTTCCTTCCCACGGGCCAACTGTGTGCCCGGGACTGGCCCTGGCCCCAGACGGTCTCCACCTGCCAAGCTGGCGGAGGGACAGCATTCGGGCGTGTGCGAACCATGACCCAGCACTTCCTACACCGCTCCTGCAGCGATGCTTCCTCCTCGTCCTCAGGGGCTGGTGCTCACCTAATACCCAGCCAGGATAATACACAGCTGGCCTAAGTTTCAAGAAATGAAATAGCTTCCTACACCCTGGAGTTTCTAATGTACCGTCTGAGGTCCTCAGACTTCCGTGAGCCCCCATCACCAGCACTAAGCCCACTAAACACCAAGACTCCTGGTCCCACCCCCAGGTGGTGGCCCCACTCCACAGGGGCCCTGAGACAGGTAGCCAATGCTGCATCCCCCCACCCCCGGGGGCCCAAACAGGCAGCAAGCTGGCATCCAACTGCTCCCTTCCACCGTGGCAGGGAGCTGGAAGGGACAGCTATGCCAGAGGCAGGGTGTCAGGGCGAAGGGAGAGCCTGGGCTCGGGGCAAAAGGCTCCTGACCCCATTTGGGAGGCCAGGTTCTTAGGGCCACGCTGGGGGTTGATTAATTAGTTAAAGTCTAGGCCGGACAGAGGTAAACACCTGCAAGGTCACATGGGGGAGGGACTGGAGGGCTGGGGGTGGCCGAGTCACACCAGACCTGAGGGGGCTGTAGCAGCGGCCAGAGGAGGCTAAGGCCCACCCCCCCCCCCAGGCAGGGGGAGGTGGGCAAGCCGAGAACCATGGTCCAGTGTCCTCCTAGCAGAGGAGCTGGAGCCCAGCTCCCCCACAACTGGGACCTGAACCAGGACAAGCAGTGCAGGGCTCCAGGCTTCAGGATGGGGTAGTAACCCCTTCAGGGTTTTGCCCGCGGGGTAAGCAGGCCCGATATGAGGTGCAGGAGCAATGCTGTCTCGCAGTCTGGAGAGGGCAGAGTCCTTTCCACCCCGAGACTCAGAGTTAGGTCCCCCAGCCCTCGGGAGCCCGGGTCTCTCTTGCCTGCCCACCCCCAGCAGCCACACCCCCACCTCACCCCAGCTTTCACCCACTGCTCGGTTTGGTTTAGTTCATTTTGTTTTTTTCTGGTTTGGTTTGCTTTGCCACAAGGGTTCCTCCCTGTCTGGCCAGCGGCCAACTTGGCCTCCAAAGCGCCCAGCACTGAGATACGTTCAATGTTCAGAGCTTCTGGGTTTGTAAATTTCCATTCCTACCTATTGACCCCCACAGAGAAGTGCACCCTTGTCTCCACTCCCCAGTTCTGGTTTTAAAATCAATAATCATGAATGTTAGCAAAAGGAGTTTGTACAGAATGAGCATCAAACATCTAAGAGGCATAGTCTTTGACTCTGGGGGGTTATACTATGAAAATAAAGATAATCCTAAAATTAGGGAGCTTGATTTAAGTTTCACAATGGGTCGGGGATGCTGTGTTTTCCCCCCTGTGCCCCTCATAGATCTCACGCACCTAGAACAGGGCACAAAACGTAGCAGGTGCTTCATGCAGATGTACTGACTACATGAATGTGTGGTGGTGTCTACTGTAGTTATTCAGAACGAGCTCATTGCTACATTTCAATCCCATTGGAGGGTTTAAAAAGTTATGGTTTAGTCCTCCAATGGTCTCTGTCCAACCTCAAAAAGAGCCCGCTGTCAAAAACTAGTTCATGACCAAGAGAAATGTGTATGACAGAGTGTTAAGTAGAAAGGTGCTAACCCTAATTGCTGAAGTTATGCACACTCACCTCAAACACGAGTGTGCAGTCAGACAGACCTGGGCTAGAAACTTCCCTCTACCCGTCACTGACAGCGTGTGGCTTAGGCACCGCCATTTATGTGTTTAGCCTCTACCCTCACTGGGCACTGACTTAGGTCTAGGCTACAGTGCAAACAAGCCTTGGCCTCTCTGAGCCTTGGTGGCCTCATCTATAAAGTGCCCCCATCCTGCAGCTCACCTGCCATCACAGTAGTTAGAAGTGGGGGGGTCGAACCCCATGTCCACAGTCTCCCCCACTCCAGGTAACGGATGAACCACCGAGTGACCATAAACAGGGACTTACAAGGCAGTGTGGTGATGCGGGGACTCGGTGATGGGCCTGCCCAGCTTCCAGGAGCACCTGCTCGGGGCATCGGGCCGGATCCACAGGTGATCCTTGCTGTCCTTGTCCCCCGGAGGCCCCTGCTCTGGGCTCCCCTTTGCTGACTGTGCCCCTGACATGTGGGGGCACCCTGCTGCCCCCTCTTCGGCTTGGGCTGTCTCAGAAGGCATGCTTGACCTGTCAGAGGGATAGGGAAGAGAAGTCACCTGTTGAGGCCATTCCCAAACGCTGCAGAAGAGCCTGCAGGGTGGCTGCTGGGCCTGGCCTCTCCCCCACCCGCTCTGGGTGTGGGGCTGCACTCATTTCCAACAGCTCAGCAAGAGCAGGCACAGAAACAGGCACCAGGTGCTCTGGACAAGCTGGGCAGTTTCTCAAAAGGCTAACCATAGAACTACCTACAAGGTGACCCCCACAACTCTACTTCTAGGCATCTATTTTTAAAAAATGGAAACATATTTGCACACTGCATTCATAATAGCACTATTCACAGTAGCCAAAATGTGCCAACAAAACAAGTATCCATCCATGAGTGAGTGGATATACTCGCTCAAAATGTGCTATATCCATACATGAATATTATTTGGCCAAGCCCAGGTGGTAAGTGGAACAGCCTTCCCTCTGTTATTGCCCCATCTGCGGGAAGGGGGGTGTGATTCTTCCATCTTGCAGAAGCCCCCCACCCCAAGTCGTAGACCTCCCTCCCCACCCCACCCCTACTATCCAGAGGTGAACAGCCTGGCATTGCCTTGGCCAGTGGATGCTCGCTGGGTCGCTGGACTGGCCACAATCCCACAGGGACTCGGCCCTAGCAAGATGCAGGCCTCTACTTCTTGGTGACTTGCTTCACCCTGGAGCAACATCCAGAAAGGTAAGGAGCTGCTGGGAACACAGATCGAAATCGATCTGGTCCACAAAACCCCCAAGGCACACTGCTTGGCTATTGGGTCCGAACTCACAGGCTCTGGCCTGCACTGCCTGACTCAGCTGCCAGAGGCTACAGCAGGCTGACTCATGCTCTTTCCACCCCTTAAACCGCCAAGACCCTCCTGAGGTCATGATGCTTGCAACGGCACCCCGCACTAGCACATCGGTCAGCTGGAAGGGGTATGGTTAGGGCCAAGGTACCGACGGTAGTAAACTCGTCTTTTGAAGTAAGAATTTCCAGGTTGGAGACCGAGGTCCGCCAATGAATCTGGACACCGTCGGGTCATAATCCTGAGGCTGACAGTTTTTCATTTCCGCCCCGCTCCCACCCCTGACACCGTGCCCGGGCAGGGACCCGCGCGCCCCGTGCCCCCTGCCCCTCACGGGCACGCAACTCGACTGTCGCCCGCGCAGGTACATTAACATTTACCCTCACCCTATGCAATTGGCAGAAAGGACCAATTTGCGAAACAGCCATTTCCCATTGGGAATGAGGCGAAAAAATCAATGATGGGCACCATTACGGCTCACCTCCCCATAATTCCCCCCCAGGTCCCAGCGCGGCGGTCCCAGGCTCGGGACCCCGCGTCCTCCGCAGCCCGCAGTTGGGGTGGGGTCCCGGGCCCACGAGCTCTGAACCCTCGGCTTCAGGACAGTCTGGATCGCGGCAGAGAGGGCCCCGAGAGCCAAGAGGGGTCGCCAGCCCAGCTCCGCCTCGTGCGGCTGCAGATGATGCAACTCCGGCGGGGGATGGGCGCCCCGGTACCTAGACGACCCTCGGCCCAGGTCTGGGGCAGGTTTGGGCCGAGTGGTGCTCACCTGGACCGAACGCGGGAAGTGGGTGTGTGGCGTGGGTCCAGGCACGGTGAGCGGCGGCCGGACACCTGTGACCCAAGCACTCGAGCAGGGGCTGGCGGGACTCAGAGGATCCTGCGTCCAAGGATGGCTGGAAGACGATTGGCTGAGAGGCGGGGGCGGAAGGCCAGCTCTCAACCAATCCCGAGGTGCTAGGCGCCAAGCCCGCGCGCCCCCCGCGCTGCCCCGCCCCCCGTCTCTCCTCCGCCACCCCCTGTACCCCGCTCCTCCCATCCTACCCGCACTGCCACCCAGCGGGTCTGGACCCGTCTGCCCCCAGGCCCCACCCATTCCCAGGGCCCTGCTGCCACCCCACCCCCCAACTGTGCAGGCGCGGGCTGGACCCACGCCTCCCCGCTGCCCCGTCCCCACCCCCCACTCACCTTTAGAGCAACTGCGGGTGGGAGGGCCGCATTCCTCTCCGGAACCCGCGCCCGGGTGGCTGTGCACGCACGCTCGACACCCGGTGTCCCGATTCCGTATTACTACTTGAGTAACTGCCCGCTCTGCGCGGCGAAATAAATGTTTGAGGATGGATTTAAAATGTGCCTTCTGGAGAGGAGAAGGACTTGGAAGGCCCTGAGGATGAGCCTCGGCAAATATCCTGCCCTCGGGGCCCCTTTACCCGCAGTCTGGGGCCTACGCTCTGGTGCCCTCTGATCTCCGGACCGCGGGGACCGAAAGCTGCGGCGGCCCGACGCGCTCACTGTGAGCGCCCAGCACCTGGGCTCTGCACCGACAGCGGGGGAGGGTTATCGGGATCTTTTTCCTGTCTCGATGCGGACACACACAAGCTTCGCCGGTCCAGCGCCCTCGTCCGCCCAGCAAGGGGACTCTCACTGCTCAGAGAGGGGACCCGAGCTCACTGAGACTAGGTCAAAAGTCACAAAAGCCCCTTAAATCAGATGTCACGCAGGTGGTCCCCATCCATGGACGCTGGGGCTGCAGGCCAGGAGGGGTCTGGGGGCCACTGGAAGGCCAAACCTAACAATAATATTCCAAAGTGTGTGCCCTGGAGTCCTCCAGGGCTGAGGGCAGGACCCCTCAACTGGAGTTTCTCAGCACCTGACAAGTCAAGGGCGGTGCCACCTGGTTTGGACACAGGTGGGCACAGCGAGTAGCTCTGCTGAGCACCGTATGCCTAGGTTCCATCCAGAATTATTTAGTAAGTCCCTGCCACCTGCCCACGCTTGTCCGAGGCCCTGGATATTGAGCCCAACTTGGAGTAACAGGGATTTCTTCCCTTGGGCTGTTTCTAAACTATCTAGGCCAGCAATTCTCAACTGGTTTGCCGCAAGAATTTTTAAAACATGCGGTACCTGACTATTTACTCAGGGACACTGACTGACCTCTTTCCCCTCAGATTGTTAAATTAAATAATGACAACGGCCATTCAGTGGGAATGACCTATAGATCATATCATAGAATTGCATCTTACTGGTCACGTCACATGATAAGTTTGCATCTAATTAATTCCTGGTGCCAGAAATCCTTGTATACAAGTATAGACACCTGATTTTTTTTAAAAAAGTCATTTTGGAGCAAGAAGGGTAGGTAATTACTATTAGTAGTAGTAGTGAATCAGTAAAAATTATACCTATTTCTGTCAGATCAGGAAAAAACTGTACTTTTTGGAGGGCCACAGAACTTGAGGAGCTAGTTTGTGCTCCACGAGATGAGAACGGTTGGAAAGCGCCCATCCGGGAGAAGGGGCTCAGCCACAGAGCACTTTGGCATGAAATGTCCACTAGTGAGAACTGGTATAAAGAACCACAAAGCCAGAAATGTGGGAGAGGGACGGAGAGGCGAGCTAGTAGTCTTAGATCAGGGGATCAGGAAAAGTCTCTCCGCACAGGTGACCTTAAGTGGAGACCTAAGGAGCCACACCTTGTTCTGGGGGAGGAATGTTCTAGGCATTGCCAATGCCTGGGCAGGAACCAACTCAGGCCTGAGTCAGAGGGACCCCTGCAGTGAGGAGCCGGAGTGGCCAGAGAGGGTGGGAGGGGGTGGGGCCTGAGCACTATGGGCCAGCATCTGGACTTCAGCCTCAATGACATGGGGCCCTTGGGGGTAGGTTTTTTGTTTTTGTTTTTTTGTGTTTTTTTTTGTTGTTGTTGTTGTTTTTTGTTTTTGCTATTGAGAGGGGAAGGTTAGGGAGAAAGAGAGGGAGACACATCAATGCATCGACGTGAGAGAGAAACATCGATTAGTTGTGTTCTCGTATGCACCCTGGCCTGACCGAACCTGCAACCCAGGCATGTGCCCTGACCAAGAACTGAACTGGCAACCTTTTGGTTTGTGGGACAACCCCCTACCCACTGAGCCACACTGGCCGGGTCTTGAGGTAGTTTTTGATCAGGCTTTGTATCATTTTATGTTGGCATAATTTCAGACTGTCACAATAGTGACAAAGAATTCCTAGATACTCACCCAGATTCCCAAATGTTAAATTTTTACTAATCCCTGGAACCTGTGAGTGTGACCTTATTTAAAACTAGTCTTTGAGGGTATAATCAGCTTAAGACGACATCATACCTGAGTCCGTCCACGTAAGAAGAGGGAAATTTGGACACAGACACAGACAGGAGAAGGACATGTGACCACAGAGGCAGAGACTCGAGTCATCTGGCACAAGACAAGGACATGGCACCAGGAGCTGGAAGAGGCAGGAAGAACCCCCACCCAGCCCTCCGTGCTCAGGGGGAGCAAGGCCCTGCCTCGGTTTTGGACTTCCAGACTCCAGAAGTTTGTGGTAGTTATAATGGCAGTCCATGTACTAAAATTTTGAAAGATTTTTGACATAATTCCAGACTGCCAGAAAAATGGTAAGAATAATACAAAGAATTCCCAGAGGCCCTTCCAAATGTTCTTTTTTTTCCCTCGCATTTGCTTTACAGTTTTTTCTCTCTTCCTCTATCTCTCTCTGTATGTGTTTGTGTGTATTATATGAATCTAAATATCTATAATCTGTTTAGTGTCTGCCTATTTATTTTTTAAATGTATTTTACTGTATTTTTTATTTTAGAAAGAGGGGAAGAGGGCAGAAAAAGAGGGAGAAGAGCAGCAATGCGGTCAGTGGCCTTCCATAGCGCCCCAGGGGACCGAACCTGCAAACCCAGCCACGTACCCTGACTGGGAATAGAACCAACAACCTTTTGGTTTGGGAGACAGTGCTCAACCAACGGAGCCACACCAGCCAGGGCCCTAGCTGCTTTTCTTTCTGCACAGTTGAGAGTAAGTTGCAGACTTGATGTCCCTTTATTCCTAAACGATTCAGTGCATATTTCCTAAAAATGGAACATTGTTTTCCATAAAATAAAATAGAGAATACAACTGTCAAAATCAAGAAGCTAAGCTAAAACTGCTCTTTAAAAAGTCTTTTAAAAAACACACAAAGTTAACATCATTTCAAAGCTATGGCCTAACCGACAGCCTTCTTTGAGTTAGCCCATCATCCCTGTGGCGTCCTTCACAACAAATCCCCGACCACGGGCCGCACGCGGTGGCTGGGTCTCCTTAGTTGTTCTTTGTGTGAAGACACTGCCATTTTTGGAGCGTCCAGGCCAGGTCTTTGTGTGATGCTCCCTCGTGACTGGCCCCAGGGGGTGCGCTGTCGCTGACGACTCCCAGAAGAGCCAGGCTGAGTTAGTGCCTGTGATCCGTCCATCTGAGTGTCCCTTCTCTGGCAGGCATTGTTAACTCTGAACATTTGCTTTCTCTGCTGTAAAGTTACAATTTTAACTCTTTGTAATTAACAAGTGTTTTGTGGGGAGATACTTTGAAAGTATGTAAACACCCTTCCCAAAATCACTCTCTAGTTGTAGCTTCCATTGATGATTTGTGTGTTTCTGAATCAATTTCTATTAAAATGGTGGCCAAGGGGTGATTTTCCTAATTCCATCATCCTTTCTACATTTGTTATTTGGCATTCCACCAGGAGAGTTTTTCTTCTCTCTGACTCACTTGCTGGTGGATTATTTGTACCAGCATGGATTCACAGACCCTTTTAAGAGCATACGTTTTACCATTGAAAGTGCACAATCAGGTGGTGTTTAGTACACAGATAATATTTATTATTCAGAGTTGTGCAACCATTACCACAATTTAATGTGAACCTTTTTATCACTCCAGAAAGAAACCCTGTATCTGTCGGGCAGTCCGTCCGCATCGCCTTACAGTCTGGCAGCCACAGGTGAACCACTCCTTTATTCTATTTATGTCAGGCGGTTCCATGGAGTCTCGCCTGATGAAGTAGGTCGTACTGTTTCATTTTTAGAGATTTTACTTATTTATTTTTAGAGAGAGAGGAAGGGAGGGAGAAAGAGAGGGAGAGAAACATCAATGTATGGTTGCCTCTTGAGCGTCCCCTGCTGGGGCCCTGGCCTGCAAGCCAGGAATGTGCCCTGACTGGGAATCGAGCCAGAGACTTTTTCGTTCACAGGCCGGTGCTCAATACACTGAGCCATGCCAGCTGGGGCAAAATAGGTTATAATCTTCAGCTACCATTTTTAAAAATATATTTTATTGATTGTTATTACAGTTGTCCCATTCCCCCCCATTCCCCTCCACCATGCACAGCCCCTCCCACCCACATTCCTCCCCCTTTAGTTCATGTCTATGGGTCATAAGTTCTTTAGCTTCTACATTTCCCACACTATTCTTGCCTTCCCCCTGTCTATTTTTTCTCTACTGTCTATGCTACTTATTCTCGGTACCTTTCCCCCTCTCTCCTCCTCCCACTCCCCTGTTGCTAACCCTCCATGTGCTCTCCATTTCCGTGGTTCTCTTCCTGTTCTATTGTTTGCTTAGTTTGCTTTTGTTTTAGGTGTGGTTGTTAATAACTGTGAGTTTGCTGACCTTTTACTGTTCATATTTTTTATCTTCTTTTTCTTAGATAAGTCCCTTTACATTTCATATAATAAGGGCTTGGTGATGATGAACTCCTTTAACTTGACCTTATCTGAGAAGCACTTTATCTGCCCTTCCATTCTAAATGAAAGCTTTTCTGGATATAGCAATCTTGGATGTAGGTCCTTGACTTTCATGAGTTGGAATACTTCTTTCCAGCCCCTTCTTGCCTGGAAGGTCTCTTTTGAGAAATCAGCTAACAGTCTGATGGGAACTCCTTTGTAGGTGACTGTGCCCTTATCCCTTGCTGCTTCTAGAATTCTCTCCTTCATTTTAATCTTGGCTAATGTAATTATGATGTGCCTTGGTGTGTTCCTCCTTGGGTCCAACTTCTTTGGGACTCTCTGAGCTTCCTGGACTTCCTGGAAGTCTATTTCCTTTGCCAGATTGGGGAAGTT